>CM050163.1:261669347-261844347 GCA_027410445.1 Discoglossus pictus
GGGGTTGCGTCCTTGTTTTTTAAGCTCGTAGGTGTTTTTCGGCAAATATGTAGGTGTTTGGTGGTGTTTTGCGTCTTTAGACTGCTGTAGCCTCGTTTTCTTCGGCGGACATTTTTTCTCTCGCTTAGAGAATTTTTTAGTGTCTAAACTCTTCTAATTTGACTTAAATTGAGGTGTAACTTTAGTTTTCGAGGTCCTGGATGCTCCCTCTTGCTGTAGGTAAGCTTTTTATGTATTTGTTGTGTGTATTTGTTGTATTATTCATGTTTTGATGTTCGCGTGTTGCGGACGTTTTTTGCGAGATCGTAATGGGTCGTAATGTGTCTCGTATTTTCTTTGCGTTACGACGTAAATTTTGCGAGGGTCGCAGTTGCTGGCAAGGAACGCCTTCGGCGCTCCTTGAAAGCAACTGCGACCCTCGCTTCGCTGTGCAAGCGTTAGCAACAATTCGCATGCTCACAACTATATATGTCTACTAGCGACTTGCCCGTCAAAAAATGACGGCAATGTGATGTATATGTTTGTGAAGTTGTTTAGTTATTTAAATATATTTTTGACCCTTGTAAGTATTGTGATATGAAGATGTATTTTTGTAAAACGTTGATGTAATGGTTTTTAAAAATGAATTTTGTATCTGAAGAATTGTTCACTTTAATATACATAGAATCCAGAGGAAAGTAAAAAGTAAAAAGACTTTTTGCAACGTGCCGAATTTTAACATGAAGTTTAAAATATATGTAAGGAATAACCTTGAAAGTATATATTTTTAAAATTGAACTTTATTTTTTATGTAACTTTGGAATTTTTGCAAAACATTTGTGTAATTTTGAACATTATAAACAGGAACATAGTAAATACATTTTGTAACATAATTTTGAATTAAAAAGTATTAACATTTGAATGTAAAAACAGTTTAACTTTAAATTAATCAGTATTAACATGCAATTTGTATCAGAATAATTGTTAAGTTTAATATACATTGAATGTAGAGGAAGGCATACAGTAAAAACTCTCCTTAAACCGTACGTAATTAAAGTAATTCATTACTGAGCACATAAACTGGCGATAAACATGAATGAAACCTTAACATAGTGACTTAACATTTTAACATAATTTTTCATAGAAATGCAAGGCAAGTATTTTGTGAGGCGAATTATCCATAAACATGACTTCCATTAATTATGACTGAATTAAACAACCAATAGTTTTGTATTTTTGAATGTTTTTCCAAAATGTTTGCATGGCTTTAGTTTGTATCCTGCAAAGTTATAGTACTTCATAGTAGACAATGTTTTTAGTAAAAATACGTCCATCTTCTAATAAATCACCTTGACTTTCATTGTTTTCAATGTAAACTTTAATAGCCTGTGGATTTTTGCACCGTGACAACGCAACGTACAATTGACCATGTGCAAAAACTGGTTTCTTCCAAGTAAATACCCACAGATTTGAAAGTCTGACCTTGTGATTTATTAATGGTCATGGCAAATGCCATAATAATGGGAAATTGTCTTCTTTGAAGTATAAAAGGGAGACTACTTTCACTTGGTGCTAAATCTATTCTTGGTATGAAAACTCTCTCTCCTTTATGGGTCCCAGTTAAAATTTCAGCATCTATAAAATGGTCCTTTAATTGTTGAACAATTAACCTTGTGCCATTGCATAGGCCTTTTTTGGGGTTCATATTTCGCAGTAACATGATAATTGCACCTTTCTTTAGCTGCAAAATATGTGGTGGCATTCCAGAAGGAGTTAAAGAGTTAATGAATTCAGTTGAAAAGTTTGCCTGACTTTCATTGTCATCAGCAAGTACAGAATCAGCACTGTGATAATTTCTTTGTGGTGCATAAATTTTTTTTAAGATTTCATTATTGAGTATTAATGCATCTTTATTTTTACACGTCAGTATGACTTGGTTGGCAAGCTCAGAATATTCTTCGTTATTTATGCTCCCTTCAAATATAGCCGATATAATATCTTGTTGACAAATCATATGAGGTGGGATCTCTACAGTGTCGTCAGGTAAATGTAGTATTTTTTCTGTTCTTCCTTCTCCAATTTTAATAAGCCAATCATTGAAATCAGTTTGGCCTTCTGATCTCATATTTTGTTGCAGTTGAAGATGGGTAAAATGTTTCCATACTGTACTTGACTTTATACATGTTTCAATAATGTCTGTTCGATTTCCATGTACAACGACAGGTAATGTTTGTCTAAAATCGCCACCCAACAAAATTACCTTTCCACCAAATGGAAAAATATTATCCATGACTTCACGAAGCAAACGGTCAATACATTGGAGGGCATAGCATGACATCATTGTGGCCTCATCTATTATAATTAATTTACATTTCTTCAATTTCTTTGCTTGTAAGGATGTCATGCGAATATCTGACACTGAATTTTCCAAAATAGGCACTGGCAGTTTGAATCCACTATGAACAGTTCTTCCACCTTCTAATAAAAGTGCAGCAATTCCAGTAGTGGCAAACGCCATTGCTATTTGTCCTTGTGCTCGTACTGAACTCATTAATAAATTGTACAAATATGTTTTCCCTGATCCGCCAGGTCCATCAAGATAGAAATAACGCTCTGTCACCATGTCATCATCTATAGCATTTTTAATGGCATGAAATGCTTGCAATTGTAGTGTATTTAAAGTTGCAAGTCTTTCTTGTGTTCTTTCTGCTTGTAGTTGAATGTCATAGTCTTCAAAGTTAATGTCATCTATTAGACCTGGATCAGGCAAATTAAAACTTGCACAACTTAATCCATGAGTTAAAAAGACTTCTTGAATTTCCATTAAGGCTTTTAAGTGTGCAATGGGTTCATTGTATCGTCGCATAAAGTCTTCAGCCATATTACTTTTAAAAGTCTCCCACAAAGCTAATGCATTTGGAGCATTTGAGAAGATACAAATAAAAGCAAATTGTTCTCTCATCTGTCGTGGCATTTGACATTGTGCTGCTTCTTCTAAACATCTTTCCCACTCTGTATCATCAGCGAGTAAGTTTCTATTTCTTGCAGCTAAATGGAAGGATTCATATACAATGTCATTAACAGTTCTTAATTGTTCAAAACTTTGTGCTCCTGGAACATTTAAAAGTAATATCCGTAAGCAAAATCGTTCAACATCTCTTGGACTGACTGTGTAAATTCGTGGAATTATTTTATTGCCTCTGGTTTTTCTTGCTCTCCATAATCCATTCACAAAAACATAGTGATATGGAATTTCAATATATAAGTATTGTGTTGCTTGAGCATCAGTGGAATTTAATGCAAACCATGCAGTTAGTGTAGTGTGACGATCTTCACTTTGGGCCAATGCATTCATTTCATTTCCAGAATGGAAATAGACTAAATGTCGTTGTGGCAAATGTACTGCTAACCTATATACTGCATGTGATCTATCATGCATTTCAAATTTTAAAAGCCGCCACATAGCTTCTGGCGCACTGACATAGCGAGCATCTACATGAGATGCAAGTTCATCATGTACTAACTCACTACTTTCAGGGTTGTCTGCACTTTTGACGACTACAGTAGCTGCATCGTAACCTTTGTAAATATATTTGTAGACATATTTAATTGATTTGATGGAAGTGCAGGCTTCTACGTTGATGTGGGCGTTGTACTTCATGAGTAAATGTGGATTGTAGGGTACTACATATCTATTGTCCACTTTTTTTCCACGAATAATGGCACTATCTCCTTCTCTTCTTTTATAAAGTGGATATCCATCACAATTGGCATATGTTTTGTCTCTATAATCTTTGGGAAAATCTTTTGAACATTGATTATTTTCCATACATGGTGATTGTGGATTAAGGTCTCCACAGGGTCCATGAATCATGCGATGAGTAACAATCTCATATAGTCTACCATATAGTTCTGGATCCGGTAGTTCAGCAACTATGACTGCATCCACTTTGGCCGAAGTATCTAATTTATCTTTCTCTTGAAGTATTATGAGAAGATGTGCATGTGGAAGGCCTCTTTTTTGAAATTCAATGGTATATACATAAGCAAGACATTTGCCAAATAACTGATTTATAGTAAAGTCACGTATTAATTCATTTAATTTTATCTTAAAAACTCTGGCTACTAAATCTGGTCGATCTGAAGCACTTTGTCCAAGAAGTAGATTTTGATGAATTTCTGGCCATTGTGGATTACATGTAAATGTCACAAATAAATCGGGTTTTCCAAATTTAGTCACAATAGCCATAGCATCATTGTATCTTTCTCTCATATTTCGAGGAGATCCTTGAAAGGAAGATGGTAAAATGATGGCTTTGCCAGCTGTCATGTCTCTGCTTGTAGCCACGTCAGCAACATAGTCCATGAGTCCACAATATTGTTCTACACGTAGTTTATCTTGTTGATATTTTATAAAGTTTAAATTATTTGCCTCAACTTGCAAATATGAATCAATAATCCATTGTTGTGTTAGTTTTCCACCACATAAAATGGGATTAAAATCATCTCTAATGGCAATTTGAGCAACTTTAAATTCAAGCATAGAAACATTATTTCGGATTCTGGCTTTAGCATTTGGGTAACTGGGAAGGGTTAATTTTGGTTGCCAACCTGCTTCTCCGTGTGGGAAAAAGATGGGATATGTCATTGGATCTAAATTTGGACTTAAGATATTAATATTAATAAATGGTTGGTCCTGATTTCTGGGATATACTCTAATGTCTCTTTGAAATGGTGGTTCTCCTTCATCATTGTGAAAGACCATTGCAACCTCATTTGATGTTGGCAAGTTATAACGACGTTTATCAGTATGTCTGTCTCTTTTAAGCACCATATTAACCTTTGGCATGGGTAATTGATGTCTTTGTGCATGAAGTAGTTGTTCATTTTCTACTTCTGCCAATTTTTTGTAAGCTTTACTGTAGGGATTGTTGTCCATAATGTTATTTAGCTCTATAAAAACACTGGGTAAGCATTTTTTATTTTCTTCCATCTGCATACGTTGGTCAACAGCTTCCATTGTATCTAGGACATATAGTTGAGCGAATTTTCTTTGCTCTCCTTCCTCTGGATGTAAATGTGAAGTCCGATGATAAATTTGTCCTTGGACTTTAAAACAGTAAGGACCATGTCCTGGTACATTAGCAGCCAATGTTGCCCCCATAGATGCAAATGATATGGCACTATTGTAGGATCTTATGTTTGTCTTAAAATTGTTGTAATTTGGAAAAGTAGGTTGAGTCATAATATTTAGTAAATAGGTTGGAAATTGTTTCCTTTGTGGAAGTTTGAACTTTCCTTTTTGACAACAACTAATAAATTGTCCATCTCGAGGTCTCTCCTGTTTAAAATAATAAGCCTCACAAAATTGACATTGAGTAGTCATGTCCCCACAACTATGAACCTCTACTGCTAAAGACTTCATTAAAGGACAATTTGCAACGCATATTGGATGTTGACTTTGATATTCATCAGATGAAAAGTCCTGAAATGTTTCAACAACAGGTTCTAAATGTTTAGTTTTTTTCGTAGCTTTTCTTGGTATATGTTGGACTTGTTCGGTTGAAATGTCCTGTAAGTTTTTAGTAAGAGTTTGTAAATGCTTTTTTTTTGTAGTTGTTTTTTTTGGTCTGTCTTGACTGGTATGTTGTAAAATGTCATCTGATGTTTTAGGAACAGTTTGTAAATGCTTTATTATTTTTTTATTTTTTTTTGGTTCTATCTTTCATTTTTGCAGCTGATATTCTTTTATTTGCAAGTCTTTTGCGTTCTTTTTCTCTTCGAATTTCTTTCTCCTCCGATGTCTGCTGGGCGGCCCATCTCTCTTGTCTTTCTCTAGTTTGACGTCTTTTCTTGTCTTCTTTGGTCTCGTTATCAGCCATATTAATCTGTAAACGGAAACAAATAAATGTAATTGTGTATATTTAAATTTGTAATTCCTGTTAAAGATTATTGTGCACAATTGTTGAAATAAAAGGCAAATCATGAATGTATCATTGATATTTAGTTAAATTTATAATTCCTGTCTTCAGTGGCTCAGAATTTGGGCAATGGAATACTGCTGTAAATAAGCATGTAACATATTTATTTAAAATAATGGTTTTATTTATTAAAAACTTTGTTTGTGGATACATATTTACGACTGCAAAACTTCTTTGCTTAAAAAAAAAGTGATGTGGTTATTGAGCTATGTATTGCATAGTAGCAATTGAAATAAAATAAGGGAGATAGTAAATTAATTATTTTATTTTTCTGTTGACACGGATGCAACTGAAAGCAGTTTCTTTAGTTTTATACTTTAGTACTTATTATAGTTTACCTTGGTTGAAGTGTGATTTAAATCCGAATGTTTGTTGGTCCTCGTTTCAAAATCGTTGTCCAATGGTGTGGTCCTCTGTTGGAAGTCCTCGCCCGATGGTGTGGTCCTGTGGCGATAGCCCTCGTCCGATATTGTGGTCCTGTAGCGATATCCCTCGTCCGATGTTGTGGTCCGTTGGTGAAAGTCCTCGTCCGATGGTCTGGTCCTGTGTTGAAATTCCTCGTCTGCTGGTCTGGTCCTGTGTTGAAATTCCTCGTCTGCTGGTCTGGTCCGAGTCCTCGTCCGATGGTCCGGTCCTGTGGCAAAAGTCCTCGTCCGATTGTCTTCACGCAGTATCTGTTGTAATGTAAAATAGAAAATGTTGTTTGAGTGAAATGTCTTTTAAATAATTTAAAAATGTATGAATTAGGCTGTATTGTATCATTTATGGTTATTTTTTTCAAAAATATTTTTAGTAACTTTCTGTACAATCCCACGACTTTTGTTATTCTTATTTAAGGTTCTTAGTAAGGCTTGTGGGTTGTGATATATTAAATAAGAATATGAATTTATTTTGCTATGTGTTTATGTTAGTTTTTGTACAATCCTGTTTTGTGCGCACCACTTGTGGTATACTTATTTAACCTTTATTGGGATGGTTATAGTTAGTGAAACATGAAATAATATAATTAATGTAGTTTGCTATGTGTTTGTGTTAGTTTTTGACAATCCTGTTTGGTGGGCATCACTTGTGCAAAACTTATTTCTTCTTGATTGTACAGGTTATAGGTTGTTAAACATTAAAGAAGAATGTTAATGTAGTTTGCTATGTGTTTGTGGGATTTTTTGTACAATGCTATTAGGTGCGCAACACTTTTGTTATTCTTATTTTGGCTTCTTTGTAAGGCTTATAGGTTGTTAAACATTTAATAAGAAAATCTGTTTTGTGTGTAGCAGTTTGTGTGTTATTGAATTGCGATTTGGCTAATTGAATTGTGCCCTAAATAAGCACATAGCATATTATTAAAAATAATTTAGTAGTCATTGAAAAACTGTATTTTTGATATTTTTTTATTAAGTAAAACCTTAGTTTTAAGCAATTGTTATGTTGTTATTTAGAGCCCTATTCAATTGGGCAAATTGCAATTGAATGAGGGCCTTTGTGTGTACCATATGTTGCATAGTTTGGCCCTCATTCAATTTCATATTTTACAATGTAATAGTACTCTAAGGCCGTAATTGAATTGCAATGTATAAATTTGAATAGGGTTGTAAATAAGCACATGACATATATTTGTTAAAATAGAGTAAGGGCCTAAAAGTTCTTATTTATAGGCATATTTAATTGTCCAAAATAGCAATTGAATGAGGGCCTTTGGTTACTGCATTTGTTATATTGTGAGCTCCTCATTCAATTGTGTTTTGACCAATGGAATAGAGCTCAATATCAGCACAGAGCATAATTTTTTACAGAATTTTTGTATTTAGTGAACTTGTATCCAAAAGGAAACGTGTTCACAAAAGAAAAATTTCCTTTAAAAAATATGCTCTGTGCTTATATAGAGCCCTATTGAAATGGGCAAATCACATTTGAGTGAGGCCCTTGGCCATTAAAGATATATAGGTCCTCATTGAATTGCAATTTTGCCAATTGAAGAGGGCTCTATATAATCACATAACATATTTCTTGAGCAAACTTTTTAGTTATTGAAAACCTTGATTGTGGTTATAAGTTCAGTAACTAAAAAGTTCTGTATAAAAAAATATTATGTGCTTATATAGAGCTCTATTCAATTGAGAAAGTTGCAATTGAATAAGGCTCATGGTTCTTTCTTGTTTATACTTAATACTTTACCTTGATAGAAGTTTTGAATGACAGACGGTGCCTTCCTGGCAATCTTAATCCGCCGGTGTTCTTGTAGTGTCTGTTTGAAAAAGAAAGTGAAATAGTTATTTGTATATTTATAATTTTTCATCTAGCAAAGCATGGCCTTTTGAGCATGTAATGTCTTGTTGTATCTTACCTCTTCAAATTTGTTGGTGTTCTTTAAAAGGGATTGTGCTTCACAGTGCACGGTGCAAATTGTTGAGAGACGCTGTTGATGCAGAGTCTGTTTGAATATTAAAAGAAATAGAAAGATTCAGCTTTATATGATCTATTGAATTGCAGTAAATGAATTCAATTAACCTTATTTTTTGTTGGTGTCTACACACATATGTCACATACATGAAGTGTACGTGTGACATATTAGTATACATGAGTCAAATTTAAATGGTTAAATTAACCTTATTTTTTATTTTTTTCTAACACACATAAATGTGTGTGTGTGAGATGTAACTATAGATGATTACACATATATGTGCGTGTGACATATCAGTATACATGAGATATAATGTCATTTAAATGTAGTTGTTTACTGATTTTGTTGTAAGCTAATTTTTTTTGCATTGGCAATACACATAAATGTGCGTGTCACATGTCACTATACATTATAGACATATATGTCGGTGTCAGATGTCACTATGAAGGGGCAATACACAGAAATGTGCGTGTCAGATGTCACTATACATTATAGACATATATGTGCGTCTCACATGTCACTATACATTATACACATATACGTGCGTGTCACATGTCACTATGAAGGGGCAATACACAGAAATGTGCGTGTCAGATGTCACTATACATTATAGACATATACGTGCGTGTCACATGTCACTATGAACGGGCAATACACAGAAATGTGCGTGTCAGATGTCACTATACATTATAGACATATATGTGCGTGTCACATGTGACTATACATTATAGACATATATGTGCGTGTCAGAGGTCACTATACCTAAAGCTCAGTTTATTTTTTTTTGTGAGCCTATACACATAAATGTGCAATACATGATGACTACATAAATCCTAGTTTATTTTTTTATTTGTTTGACGTGACCTGATAATAAAATGTAATATATTATAGCTTACCTGTCAGTTGTAATTTGCACAATGTAAAGTAGTAAATTAGTAAAGAATTGTCTTCTGAAATAAGTAACCTTATTTTTTATTTATTTCTAACACACATAAATGTGTGTGTGTGAGATGTAACTATAGATGATACACATATATGTGCGTGTGACATATTAGTATACATGAGATATAATGTCATTTAAATGTAGTTGTTTACTGATTTTGTTGTAAGCTAATTTTGTTGCATTGGCAATACACATAAATGTGCGTGTCACATGTCACTATACATTATAGACATATATGTCGGTGTCAGATGTCACTAATGAAGGGGCAAATACACAGAAATGTGCGTGTCAGATGTCACTATACATTATAGACATATATGTGCGTCTCACATGTCACTATACATTATACACATATACGTGCGTGTCACATGTCACTATGAAGGGGCAATACACAGAAATGTGCGTGTCAGATGTCAGTATACATGATAGACATATATGTGCGTGTCACATGTGACTATACATTATAGACATATATGTGCGTGTCACATGTGACTATACATTATAGACATATATGTGCGTGTCAGAGGTCACTATACATAAAGCTCAGTTTATTTTTTTTTGTGAGCCTATACACATAAATGTGCAATACATGATGACTACATAAATCCTAGTTTATTTTTTTATTTGTTTGACCTGACCTGATAATAAAATGTAATATATTATAGCTTACCTGTCAGTTGTAATTTGCACAATGTAAAGTAGTAAATTAGTAAAGAATTGTCTTCTCAAGTAAAAGCAGAAGTCACTCCGTTGATCACCTGAGGAGAAATGTATTTTTTAGTTGGAAATAGGCAGTATTTATAAACTTGTAGAAAGTTCTGGAAAGTGAGACCGTTAGAACGCAATACGCATGCGCTATTTGCGTTCCAGCTTACAATTTGCGTTCCATCCGCCATTTTAGGCGTATTACTGTTCAAAATGGTGTTTAATATGATTGTGATACGTTCCGCATAGTATGTGTTTCATTATTGCGAGTAAGTGTAGTGTAGTTACGTCTGAAGCCTCGTTTTCGTTTTGTTCGTCGGCCATTTTTTCTCTCGCTTAGCGATGGTATTAGTGTCTAAAGTGTTTATTTTGATTTAAATGTAGGTGTAACTTGTTTTTTTGAGGTGCTGGCTGGTTCCTCTTGCTGTAGGTAAGCTTTTTATGTGTTTGTTGTGTGTCTTTGTTAAGTTTTAAATGTTTGTATGTCGGCGTGTTGCGTCCGATGTTTGCGAAGTCGTAATGTGTAGTAACGTGTCTCGTATGGTGTTTGCGTGTGTAGCCTCGTTTTCGTTTTATTCGTCGGCCATTTTTTGTGTCGCTTAACAAAGTATTTAGTGTCTAAACTCTTTTATTTTGAGTGCAATTAAGTTGTAAGTTGCATTTTTGAGGTCCTGGGTGCTTCCTGTTTGTGTAGGTAAGTTTTTTATGTATGTGCTGTGTGTATGTATTGTGTTTGTAATTTTGTAATGTTCGCGAGTTGCGTCCGAGTGTTGCGAGGCCGTAATGTGTGTGAACGTGTGTCGTATGTTGTTTGCGAGTGTCGTAATGTGTGTGAACGTGTGTCGTATGTTGTTTGCGAGTGTCGTAATGTGTGTGAACGTGTGTCGTATGTTGTTTGCGAGTGTCGTAATGTGTTGCGACGTAAATTTTTTTTTTGCAAGGGTCGCAGTTGCTGCAACTGAAGACCTCCCTTTGCGAGGTCCTCAGGTGCTGGCATGGAGCGCCTGCGGCGCTCCATGCCAGCAACTGAGGCCCTCGCTTCGCGAGGGTCCTCAGTTGCTGGCAAGGAGCGCCTGCGGCACTCCATGCCAGCAACTGAGGCCCTCGCTTCGCCGAGGGTCCTCAGTTGCTGGCAAGGAGCGCCTTCGGCGCTCCCTGCCAGCAACTGAGAACCTGGCACAGTGCCCTCGCTACGCGCGGGCCGCGACTCGCTGCGCGAGCCCGCAGCGTTAGCAACAACTCGTACGCTCACAACTATATATGTGATATATATATATATATATATATATATATATATACACAGATAAATCCATACAAACATATATACATACATACATATATATATACACAGACACATGTACATACATACAGACATACTTACACATAAATATACACAAATACATACATATACACACACAAAGGTCATATTCAAAGTAATATTGCATATTATTCAATGGTTAACTTCCAACCTGCTGATTCCTGTCCTGTGTGAGCTGGCAGCCTCTCTGTCTCTCCTGACCTCCTCCCTGTTACAACATGCAGGAAGGACCGCCATTGCTCTGCTGTTATTGGAAGCTGTTTAGCACCAGAAGCAGAGCCCCCGGGCACTTCCTTCCTGTGCTTCTCCTCCTTCCTCCACAGTCTCCGCAAGGGGAGGCAGAGCTGATCTGAGTGGTCACAGCTCTTACCCCAGTCCTGCTCTGCAGCACACGGCCCGGCTAAACAGAGGCCGCAGACTGGTGCTGGGCCGCGGCCCGGGGGTTGGGGACCCCTGTTGTAGAGGATCTAATTGGGATGGATAAAAAAATGCTTCCACAATTGCACAGCTACTTCTCCGATTGGTATGTGGACCAAACTCTGCAATTTTCTGAAGTTTGATATAGTTCATTTTCTCTAAGAGTGATCTTTTTATGTAAAAGAAAGTTTAGATGGAACTTGCCCCTAAAACTCTGTGGGGACTGAAGCTGGAGTGTCAGAATCTTTAGAAACAGGATGAAATATAACTTTACAAAAGGGGTACTAAATTCATGGAGTAAACAAAGACAGTTCAATAATGCTTAAAGGATCAGTCCTCGCCTCTCATTATCCTGAGCACTACTGGAAGGAAGTGGGTAATTTCAAAGGAGATAACACTGATTTGGCTGTCTTGATAAGAATTGAATAATGTTATCACAGTTTACATTTTTCACTTCCTTTCAGTAGTGCTCAGGACAATGAGAGAGGTGGGAAGTGGTACAGAACTCACATTAAATAGGTAAACTTTTAAAATGATATTTTCTGGCTAAATCTTTGTTTTGCTGCTGTTTGTACATGTATTTTTTATGCTTATTAATGGTGAAGTAAAAAAGCGATTTAACATGAAAAGTTCATACACAGGTCCTTTAAGATGGATTGTAACTCCAAAGGATGGCTATAGAAGTTGCTAAGGATCATACACATTCTAAGGCTGTACAGCAGAGATGACGGGGCAGACTGAATGGTACCAAGTAGGTCTAATCTAGCAGGTAGTTACATAAGCTATTTGTACGTATGCACCTGGCAGGTGGATGTATGAAATCATCTATTTGCTCTCACTGATCTCTAATGTGATTTGTACCTCCACACCCAATGTCACAAGACATATCCACAAGTAAATAACATGACTTGGAGGAGGCCAATGGTTGAGTGCCGTGTAGCCACACCAGCTTTTAAATTAGGTCAGCACTTGGGACATGTGACCAGTCTCATTGTAAACCCTCACACAGGATCCACTTACAGAAATGTCATTAATAACTTCAAAGATTACATTGAATGTGCACTAAAAGAAAGGGAAAACAGTGATTATATTCTGGAATACCCTCCCAGCAAAGGTGTTAGACACATAAACAAGTACTTGGGACAATCTTTAGTCTATAAGTATGACTAAGGGGAAAAGAGGAACTGAAGTTTTACAAGAGGGAGGAAAATAACAAACACAGGTCTCTGGTTTATTTAGTTTTTTTTGATGCCCTAGGCCTGGTTAGATTTGTGTGCCCCCAATGACCCACTTACTTGTCCTCATTCCCCTTTCTATATCTAAATCATAAATTTACCAAACATCTATATAGAAAATCATAAGTGTATATGTCTATGTTAGTATACAGTAGGTCAGAATGTGCCTGATATAGGCAAAACATTCTCTGCATATGGACATTTCTGTGCATAGCCCATGGTATTGCATAGGAGACGTCAGGCAGCCTGTTGCCCCCTGAAAATGTGCTGCCCTAGGCGTGATCCTTGTGAGTTTATGCTGAAACACAACCATGGCAGGTCTTCACTGTCGCATTCATTGTTTTACAAACTTCAGTGTCCAAAATGAAAGTGACACAGCAAAGGTTACAGATATGGTGTAACTCTAGGTTATACCAAGTATATATATTTCTAATATATCTATTGCCAATTGATAGATCATATACAACACAGTGCTAATTATCTAATTGGGTTCTTAATGAAGTGAAAAAAGATGGAGCATGTTCAGACCCTAGATAGTAGGCTGAGTAAAGGGACACTGTCATCCCAACAGGAAGTTGGTTTCATCTTAAAGAGCATACATTGTACTAGCTGTATCCAACAGACATCCAACATTCACTTTCTGCTAATGTGCTGCTCAGTATGCTAATTTGAGGCTCAGAGTACATGTTGAAGGTAGTGGATGGGATCTACAGTAATCCCATGATAACATTAAGGGGTATTATTTTGCAACCACATTGACAGATACGCAGGCTGTAGATACCAATTAGCACATCAAAGCTGCACATTAGTACTCATTTGCATTGAGACAAATGCTGATTGTCTCAAGAATAAATAACTTTAGCTACAAACGGTTAGTACAATGTAGAACTAGTTTTTCATGTTCATTAAGAATAATTTGATGTTTAGGTGACAGAGCTTGTTTAAATAATTTACTCCATGGGGTCTGAGCATACCCAGTCTGATTTGTACATGATTCAGAGCCCAAGGCTCTGGCTTTGATATATCAATTAGCAGAAGATATCAGACTGTCGTGTGTAAATCGGAAAGGCTGACTGAGATTAATAAAACTGAGAAAATTAAAGTTCAATATAAATGTAGGAAAGTGTAATGTTTAAATAGCATTAAATTGATAATTTATTTCTTATTCTCTATAAGTTAAATTAAACCTATAATTAGATTGAATTTAAAACCTCTTTTGTTACTTTTATTGCTTGCATCCAACATTCAGTTATGTTTTTTCACTGTCCCTTCTTACAAAAGCTGCAGTTTATTTACTGTGGATATCAATCCCACACACCCGGACTGTGGTTAACTTGTAATGGCAACTGTTCTCTATAATCCTTCAGCTACAACCCCAATTAAAGCTGGTGCATGTAACTCTCTAATACTGATTGTGTTTATAAAACAAGACTGGCTGCTTACATTGAAAGAGCAACAATACTTACAATGTCATTAATAAAACATACCGTACCTTGCTTCAAGGGTGTGTTTGTACCTAGGTCTATGAGGCTCAGACCTAGGGCAGCACATTTTCAGGGGGAAGCAAGCTGCCTGAAGTTGCAGTGCAGTACATTAAAATATGTTTGTATATGCACAGAAATGTCTATATGCAGTGATATTTTTTTTCTGTAAGTGTTACTGACACTTTCTGACATACCATATATGCACATAAACATGCATAAACTGATGACTTGATTTATAGAAAAGTGAAAGGGGGAGCTGCAAGTGGGATTTGGAGGGGAAGACTAATGCAAATTACCTAAGGTAGTGTAAAACATAAATAAGATTTATGCTTATTGCTTATTATTCACTTGGAGTGTGTTTATGTACTTAAGAAATAAACTTCCTTTACTGAGAATATTTTGACGACAGGGCTGTTAGGAAACGTGCTGTACAAATTATGGTGTAGGTCTCTGCCTATACAGTTATGTGATGCAACAATGTTGTCAAAGCTGAAGGGTACTCAGCTGAGATTTTAGTTATTAAGGGAAAAGAAAACCATAAGCTGTCTATTGTGCATTGCAAAATATTTAATATTTTTAAAAATACTTAAAATTCAGTGCAGACAACCTTTTCAACAAGATCAGTAAATTCTTCTGAAAACTAATTTTTGGCAGTGATATGTAGTCATAATCGCACTACAGGGAGCTTGATTGGTTTCCCTGACACTGACAACAGTTCATCTGATGCAGCTGATATGTTGTTGCAAAACAGGTTTGCACAGGTATGAAATGCGCTTTTGATTAAACCTTGCAGGACTCGTTTTAATGTAAAGGGGAAACAAATCTGATGTTTTCAATTTGTTCTTTTACAAGTATTACAGAAAATATGCCTTATCCCTCATTTACAAGAGAGTAATTTTTCTTTGTTAAAACTGAAATAGGACATTCTCTGTTACTGTATATACTGTGTTAGATTACACCTTGTTGAGTTGGTTTCCATATCTGTAAAAGTTTTCCACCTACCTGAAGAAAAAAGAGATAAGCTCACAAATAGTGTACATCTGATGACCAGCACTGCACTTAATATACAGAAAAAAATGTCTGAAAGGATTTTACCATTTATGAAACATTCTAATTCTTTAAAATAGCATAATGTACATATGACGTATGTGATGCTTTGAGTCAATCTATTTTTTTTTTTTTACAAAAGTCTCCAATAGAATTTGTATAAATGAAGAAAAGGTTCAGAATCCATATAGTTTTATGTATACACAAATATTTAAATATTATTTCACTTGAAAAAAGCACTAAGTACCCAAGGTTTAAGCTCAAAGACAGGGCTCTTCTCTTCTTTTTGCCATGTGTTGATATTATATTTTTCTTATGCTCAACTTTTGTACAGCGCTGCGGAATATGCATTACAAATAAAGGATAATAATAATAGGGCACAGTAAGAATGTTTACACAATAAAGGAAAACAAGTATAAAATACCCAATCATACTGACTTATTTAAGGATTTCCAAGTTTCAGAACAAATAAGATGTAATGAGGTCTGTCTGATATGTACGCCTGTTTTAAGTATTAAATATGTTTAAACAAATGATCCACTCCCTTGTGGAAGTAAGATATGATCCCACAATGGTACACTAATATCCCTGGTTTCCTGCAGACATCCCAGTAATTCAAGCAGGGTGTCTTGACTGTGTACCCTGCTTCACTCAAAGCTCTACCTTTTTATGTAATACAGAGGATTCCTTACATCAGCCTGTTATCTGGTGCATTATGTTTGCCTCACTGCTCTGACAGGTTGTAGCTGTGTGTGTTTCAGTGTGAGTTTGCCAAGTCTTGTGACTGAATGGTTTGAATGAAATGCCATGTTTTACAATATCACTGGCTGTTGAGTGAGGTGATTAATAGGGAACGTCCCACTAACAATGATAATCTCACTGCCCCCTAAGGAAAGAAATATATATTTAATGTCAGGTAAGAATGAAAAGGCCCATCTTCTCATCTATATATAAAAACGGTTTATTTATTCCTCAGGATAGCCTTATATTTATGCTTACTGCTTACAAAATCGATAAAAAAATACATTTCTTGTCATAAAAATAGCACCTACTTTTCCTTAGGACAATGCAGCATTCATGCATTGCATAACATCATGTTCATAAATAATTACAGTATTGCTGGTTAAGTGTACAGGCATCTAATGTGCCATTACAGAGAGAAACCTCCTAAAGAATAACAGACCAAACCCACCAATAAGTAGGCCAGAAGAAAATTGCCAGACAAGTTTCCTAATCCTGGGCGAACCAGCAACCCTACCAAATTGTGTTTAGGCTTTTGTCATTGAAGTGCAATCAATCTTACTAGACATAGAGGTCAATGGGCCCATGTCTGGTTTACTCAATTTGCATAAATATAAACACCAGGTAAGTATACTCTCCACATGAGATCCAACAACCCTCCAGATATATGGCCACTTGCTCATTGTGCTTAAGGAGACCAGTCATAAATGGCAAAATTCAATTATGGCTCATGTACATATGTGGGCTCTTCCTTTTCTCATGCAAAGTGGCCTTGCTAGCATTTTAGGAACATGTTCACCTACAAGAAAAATCTCTAACAACAAAACTGAAGAGATGACAACATTGCATGCAATTCTGGTTGTCGAATTCTATATACAGTTTTATTATGCTTTAAAATGGAAAAAAAAATCTCAGATACAAGCAGGTCACACAAAGAGAATTGTCTGGTGAGAGCCAGAACAATAAACTGTATCAAAAAGGTCAAATTAGGCCACAAGGTGGGTACCTAGAATAGATAAAATATAAAGCATGGCAGCTAATTAGTTCCACACTTTCATCTTCCTTTCTTACCTATCTTTATTCCCTCTTTTTTCTTACTGTTGTTCCTCTTAATTCCATTTCTATCATATATAATAGTTGTGGTAATTGCGAGTTGTCTTCATGCAATGTTAAAAAATACGGGCTTGTACATGCCTTCGGCGCTCATCGTAAGGCCCCAAAGTTATGGGTTTGATGGGGGCTGCAATGAGCGTCGAAGGAGCTTTTCAGGAGGCCTGTACGTGACTGGCTTGAGGGGCTACAATGAATGACCAAAGGCACTCATTTTGGGGCTCGTGAGCGCCGAATGCTCTCATTGCGACGCCCGTACATGACTGCCTTGAGGGGGCACAAAACGGCTTACTGGTTACACGCTTCAAAAAATTTACGTCTTTAACGCCCGCCATTTTTTTCAAGCCCGTAACTAGGAAGCTGTTGGAAAGATGCCAATTAATAAAAAAAAATATTTTTCAACCTCACTCACAGCACAGGGGAAGAGGCAGGGAGCCTGTGACTGAGGTTGCAAGCTAATTTGATTTTTAGTTGGCGTTTTTTGGGAGGTATGAATAAGGCTAAGCAAGGAAAAGCTGTAAAAAAAAAATTCAACGCCGATAAATCTGAAACACGTTTCGGGCTTGGGGAAATGATCAATTTGCCAAGGGCCGCTAAACGTTTTCACACCCGTAAATGCAAACAGGAGCACAGAGAAGGGAGAGGGGGGGGGGGGAGGGGGAAGAGGGGTGGCGAAGAGACACAGGAGAGGGAGTGGAGGGGAAGATACACAAGGGTGTGAGGGGGGGAAAGACACACAGGGGAGGGAGATAAGGGGGAAAAACAAGGGGAGGGAGAGGGGCCAAAGAGACACGGGAGAGAGTGGAGAGAGGCTCGCAATGAGCGCCGACGGTGAAGCCGCTCATTGCAAGGGCTCGCATTGAGAGCCAAAAGGTGCCTCATCGCAAGGCCCGTAAAGTAGAGGGAGGGAGGAGGCCCGCAAGTTAGAGGGGGGAGAGCCTTGCATTGTGTGGCAAACAGCATTGCCAGGCTTCAAATTGTATTGCAGTCATTTTTGACGGGCAAGTTGCTAGTTATTTCATAATCGCCTTTTCCATTCTGTAACCTCTTTTTTTGCCTTCTTTTACCCATGCTGTCTCCCTTTTCTTTTCAATTTCCCTCTACTACTATGATAATTCAGACAAGTAAAAACTTTTTTCTTGGATTGATGATTTCAGAAAGTCTTTGTGCACCATGCCATTTGAAATCAATAGGGACCAATCCTATCCATTTTTTGGTGCAATGAATACACAGATGGGAATCAAAGAGCAGTGGTGCCAGTTAAGTTTTGGGATCATCAAGACAGACTAGTCAGTTCACCCATGAAGGGTGTTGTGACTGTGGTAAACAGGCTCCAGTTTTATCCTTGAGCCTGCAAGGGGACATAATGGCTCCCACTTGAAAAGTGAGAAATTAGTATGGATACAATATGAAAAAACAATCGCTAATACTGTGTGAGTGTAGAATCCTGAGAAAACTGTATATGAAAACAAACAAACCTAATTTTGCTGCGTGGCAGCCTTATTTGTAAGATGCCAACTGAACTGTGGCATCTGCCGGTGGCACAAGTGGCTACTGAGAATGAAAGAGGTCCTGCACCTTTGAGGGGCCCAGTGCTCACTCTGCCCCTCAGTCTTCAGGCCTGCTTTTACCCCTTTCTCACCATAGGAAGTGGAGTACCAGCATCTGGCAGGTAAGGAAATGATTTTATTTTTATATATGTGTGTAGAGAGAGACTGTGTATATAATTATTATTGCTTTTGATTTGATAAAGAGAGGTTTATCTCCCTAAAGCTAATCTCGATATAAGTTTGTCAATAAAAAAGGTATCACTATATACTACAATACTCTGATTATTATTTTAGATTACTGAACACTCACAGCTACCTCAATCTTCATATTTATATATTAAAACATATATCACAAACTATAATTGTCAAACTGTGATTTCTCGTCATACTTGCGAGCCTCGCAAAGCGAGGCGAGCCATTTGTGGCTCGGAGGACTTAGGCAATAAGTGCCAAAGCGAGGCGAGCAGTTGAGGTATTGAAGCATGTGGAACTTAGGCTGAAATGAGATACAAACACACCAACAAAATCCGACCTCGGAAAAATACGAGTTTAACGGCTGGAACAGAGAACTGATAGGGTAAAAATACTGAACATAAATAACAATATTTAACTCCTTACTAAATATACCTACTTATCAACAAATGCCAAGTGGGAGTAAAAGTAAAAGGAGTAAATCACATCCACTGTGGCTTAACAATGATTTAACGATCAGAATATGGAGTCAAAAACAGGCATTTCAATTATACAAACAAGAGGGGACAGAGAATGCTTTATGGGAGTACAAGGAAATCAACAAGGCTCGCAAAAGGGCTATTAGACTGGCTAAAATAGAAAATGAAAAATTAATTGCAAAAGAGAGTAAGACTAACCCTGAAATATGTTTTAAGTATATTAATGGGAAGAAAGTGAGGAAGGAAGCTATAGGAACATTACAAGGTCGTCTGAAAATTAGTGACCAGGAAAAGGCAGGTGAGCTAAATAGGTTATTTTCTTCTGTATATACAAGAGAGGTACCAGTGGGACACTGCAACATAATGGGGCTACACTACTTTATAACCAAATAATTGGTTAACGCAGGAAGTAGTCCAAAAGAGGTTGGAAAAAATAAATGTTAATAAAGCCCCGGGTCCTGATGGAATACATGCAAGGGTACTGAGGGAACTGGGTTCTGTAATAGCCAAACCATTATATTTAATTTTTCAAGATTCACTCAACACAGTTTCTCTACCAGATGACTGGAGAAAAGCAGATGTGATACTTATATTTAAAAAGGGAGCAAGAGCAAATCCAGATTATAGACCAGTGAGCCTCACTTCTGTTGTGGGGAAGCTTTTAGAAGGGTTAATAAGGGATAATATACAAGAATATGTCTATCTGAACAGGATTATAAGTAGCAGTTAACATGGATTTATGAGGGATAGGGTCATGTCAAAACAAATCTAATTAGTTTCTATGAGGAGGTAAGTAGGAACCTGGATCAAGGCAACTCAGTGGATGTAGTGTTTTTGGATTTTGCAAAGGCTTTTTATACAGTGCCACATGGGAGACTATTGTGCAAACTAAGGTATACAGGAATTGCAGTAAATATCTGCTCATGGATTGAGAGCTGGCTAAAAGACAGGAAGCAAAGGGTTGTTGTAAATGGAACATACTCCGATTGGTCTAATGTGGTAAGTGGGGTTACTCAGGGTTCAGTATTGGGTCCTCTCCTTTTTACCATATTTTTGAATGACTTAGAGGTGGAACTGAAAAGTAGTGTCTCCATTTTCGCTGATGAAAGAAAGTTGTGCAAGATAATTAAATCAGATAATGATGTGCTTTCCCTCCAAGGGGATTTACACAAAATTGAGGATTGGGTATCTAAATGGAAGATGAGATGTAATACTAATAAATGTAAAGTTATGCATCTGGGAAGGAAAAATAGCCATGCAATGTATAATCTTAATGGAGCAAATCTAGGGGTATCTGATATTGAAAGGGATTTGGACAACCATTGTGGACAACCTCCTAGGTAACAGTTCTCAAGGCCAAGCAGCAGCTGCAATGGCAAATAAAATATTAGCATGTATTAAGAATGGTATAGAAGCAAGGGAAGCAAATATAATTCTGCCACTATACAAATCTCTAGTACGCCCTCATTTTTTTAATATGGGGTACAATTTTTGGCACCACTTCATAAAAAGGACAATTTAGGGCTGGAAAAGGTACAGAGGAGTGCAACAAAACTAATAAGGCGAATGGAGGGGCTAAGTTATGAAGAAAGACTAACCAAATTAAGCCTATTTTCTCTAGAAGAAAGGTGTCTAAGAGGAGATATGATTACCTTATATAAATACATCCAGGGACATTATAAATATTTGTCAAGGGAGCTTTTTGTGCCAAGAGGTTTTCAACTGACAAGAGAACATCCCTTGAGGTTAGAAGTAACAAGTTTCCACCTTAAAGAAAGAAAAGGGTCCTTCACAGTAAGAGTGATTAATGGAATTCTCTACTAGAGGAGGTGGTGACAGCGGATTCGATAGATAACTTTAAAAGGGGTTTGGATTGATTTCTAATTAAAAAGGGAATTCAGGGTTAATCTGGATAATTAGAGAGGGAGTATTGATCCAGGGAAAAATCTGATCCGATTCCAGGAAGGAATTTTTTTTTCCCCCTTTAAGACGATTGGCAAAGTTCCACTTGTTTTTTTTTTCTGTTTGCTTTCAATTAATTATTAACTAAAAAAAAAGAAACAAATAAATTGTTAATTACATAGTTTCATAGTAATTTAGGTTGAAAAAAGACTTTAGTCCATCAAGTTCAACCTTTTTAGATCTCTGACCAGCAATATGCATATTTATTGTTAATTGATCCAAAGGAAGGCAAACAGAAAAAAAAACAGTGAAATTTTGCCAATTGTCTCAACAGAGAAAAAAAAAAAATTCCTTCCTGACCCCAGATATTGGCGATCGGATGCATCCCTGGATCAATACTCCCTATCTATTTATCAAGGATAGCCCTTTATGCCCTTTTTATTTGAAAATGTATATACTCGAGTATAAGCCGACCCGAGTATAAGCCGAGGCACCTATTTTACCACAAAATACTGGGTAAAATGAGTGACTCGAGTATAAGCCGAGGGTGGGAAATGTGCTGCCCCCTGTGTCCCTCTTGTGCCCTCTGTGTCCCCCTCTTGTGTCCCTCTCTCTTTCCCGTGTCCCTTCTCCCTTCCCTGGGTCTCTTCCCCCCTCTCCCTTCCCTGTGTCTCTCCCCCCCCCTCATCCTCAACCTCCCTCCTCATCATCACTCCTCAACCCCGTCATCCTCAACCCCCTCATCCCTAGATATATTTATATAAGGTAATCATATCCCCTCTTAGAAGCCTTTTTCTAGCCAATGTATCAAGAGCCTTTGCAAAATCCAAATAGACTTTATTCACTAAGCCTTGATCCAAGTTCCTACTAACCTCCTCATAGGACCTAATTAGGTTTGTTTCACATGACCTATCCTTTATAAATCCATGTTGGCTCCTTCTTATCATCCTGTTTAAATAGACATATTCCTGTATATTATCCCTTATAAACCCTTCTAAAAGCTTTCCCACTACCAAAGTGAGACTCAGGGTCTATAATTCTCCGGATTTGCTCTTGCTCCCTTCTTAAATATGCCTTACTCCAGCCAACTGGTAGAGACCCTGTGTTGAGTGAATCTTGAAAAATTAGATATATTAAGGTTTAGCAATTAGCGAGCCCAGTTCCCTCAGTACGCTTGGATGTATTCCATCAGGAACCTGGGCTTTTTTAAAATGTATTTTTTTCTAACCTATTTTGAATTTCTTCCTGCGTTAACCAGTTTTTTTTGGTGAAGGTAGTGTATCCCTATTATGTTGCAGTGACCCAACCACTGGTACCTCCCTGGTGTATACCGAAGAAAAGAACCTATTTAGCTCATTTGCCTTTTCCTGGTCACTAATTATCAGATGGCCTGTGTCACATTGTAATGTTCCTATAGCTTCCTTCCTTGCCTTCTTCCCATTAATATACTTACAAAATATTTTAGGGTTAGCCTTACTCTCTTTTGCATTACATTTTTCATTTTCTATTTTAGCCAGTCTATTGCCTTCTATTACCCTTTTGCAAGCCTTGTTGATTTCCTTGTACTCTTGTAAAGCAGTCTCTTTCCCCTCTTGTTTGTATAATTGATTTAAAGTACATGGAGTAATGGAGTAAAAAAACAGGCATTTCATTGTTAAGCCACATTGAATGTGATTTACTCCTTTTACTTTTATTCCCACTTGGTATATGTTAAGTACAGTGCCTTGCAAAATAATTCACCCCCCTTGGCATTTTTCGTATGTTGTTGCCTCACAACCTGGAATTAACATGGATTGTTTGAGGATTCGCATAATTTAATTTACAGAACATGCCCACAACTTTGAAGATGTTTTTTATTTTATTGTGAAACAAACAAAAAAAAGGATGAAATAACAGAAAAATTAAATGTGCATAACTATTCATCCCCTTAAAGTGAATACTTTATAGAGCCACCTTTTGCCACAATCAAAGCTCCAAGTTGCTCTGGATAAGTCTCTATGAGCTTGCCACATCTTACCATTGGAATTTTTGCCCATTCCTCCTTGCAAAACTGCTCCAGCTGCTTCACATTTAATGGTTTGCGCCTGTGAACAGCAATCTTTAAGTCTGACAACAGATTGTCTATTGGATTGAGGTTTGGATTTTGACTAGGCCATTCCAACACATTTACATGTTTCCCCTTAAACCACTAAAGTGTTGCTTTAGCAGTGTGTTTGGGGTCATTGTCCTGCTGGAAGGTGAACCTCCATCCTAGCCTCAAATCACGCACAGAGTGGTTCAGCGTTTGTTCAAGAATATCCCTGTATTTAGCACCATCCATCTTTCCCTCAGCTCTGACCAGTTTCCCAGTCCCGGCTGCTGAAAAAACATCCCCACAGCACGATGCTGCCACCACCATGTTTCACTGTGGGTATAGAGTTCTTTGGGTGATGTGATGTGTTGGGTTTGCGCTAGACATAGCATTTTCTTTGATAGCTGAAAAGTTCAATTTTAGTCTCATCAGACCAGAGCACCTTTCTCCATACATTTTGGGAGTCTCACACATGACTTTTCGCAAACCCAAAACGTCCCATTTTGTTTTTTGCTGAAAGTGATGACTTTCTTCTGGCCACTCTGCCATAAAGCCCAACTCTATGGAGAGTACGGCTTATTATCGTCCTATGTACAGATACTCCAGTCTCTGCTGGGGAACTCTGCAGCTCCTCCAGGGTTACCTTCGGTCTCTGTGCTGCCTCTCTGATTAATGCCCTCCTCACCTGGTCGGTGAGTTTTGGTGGGCGGCCGTCTCTTGGCAGGTTTGCTGTTGTGCCATTTTCTTTCCATTAGATTTGATGGTGCTCTTGGGGATCATCAAAGATTTGGATATTTTTTTTATAACCTTTCCCTGACTTGTTCTTCTCAACAACATTGTCCCTTACTTGTTTGGAGAGTTCCTTGGTCTTCATGGCAGTGTTTGGTTAGTAGTGCCTTGGTCGTAGGTGTTACAACCTTGGGGGCCTTTCAAAAAAGGTGTGTATATGTAATGACAGATCATGTGACACTTAAATTGAACAGGTGGACATCATTTCACTAATTATGTGACTTCTGAAGGTAATTGGTTGCACCAGAGCTTTTTACTGGCTTCATAACAAAGGGGTTGAATACATTCCATATACCAATTTTATGTTTTCCATTTCTAAAAAATTGTTTTATGTATATTTTTTTTCTCATTTCGCTTCATAAACTTAGACTATTGTGTTCTGATCCATCAGATAAAATTCAGATTAACAAAACATTGAACTTAAGACTAATGTAACAAAATAGGTAAAAAGTCAAAGGGGGTGAATACCTTTGCAGAGCACTGTATGTATATTTAGTAAGGATTTAAATGTTGTCCATTTATGTTCAGTATTTTTACCTGCCAGTTCTCTGTCCCAGTCTATAGGTTGTATTGCTGCCCTTAGACCGTTAAAATCTGCCCTTTTAAAATTAAGAGTTTTTGTTGGCCCCTTAAAATTTAGTTTTTTTAATTGAATCTCAAATGAGACTGTGTTGTGATCACTGTTTCCCAAAGGTTGCCCTATTTCAACATTTGATACTATATCAATATTATTTGTGATAACTAAATCCAAGATAGCCAAATTTCTAGTAGGTTCTTGTATAAGCTGGGCCAGATAATTATCTCTGAGTGTACTCAAGAACCTTCTCCCCTAAGCTGAACTACTGGTCTCACTTATCCAGTTTATTTCAGGGTAATTAAAATCTCCCATTATTAAAACTTGACCATGCTTAGCTGCATTTCCAATCTGTAACAATAATTGCATTTCCTCACTTTCAGTTATATTTGGGGATTTATAGCATACACCTAATATTCTTTTAGAATTTGCTGCTCGCTATTAAACTCTACCCACAAACATTCAACATTACTGCTAGTTCCACCATAAATATCTTCTCTGACTGCAGACAAATCCCTCCTCCTCTTTTACCATTGCCCATATATTTTCTAAATAGGTTATAACCATCCAGATCAACAGTCCAGTCATGAGATTCATTCCACCACGTTTCGGTAATACCTATTAAATCCCATTTTTCATTAATTGCTAATAATTCTAACTCTCCCATTCTGTAGTTCTGAAGTGCCTGCCACTGTAATACCTCCCTATTGACTGTCCTCCCCCATGACTAGTTAATTCATCCCTTACCCCCTCTACACTTTCTATCCCATTACTTCTATCTCATCCCTCCCCCCCACCTACTAGTTTAAAAACTCCCCCAGCTATTCTACCACCCTCTCCCTTAGCTCCCTCATCATTAAGGTGCAATCCATCCCTGCTATAGAGATTGTACCCAAGTGGGAAGTCAGCCCAGTGCTCTAAAAACCCAAACCCCTCCTTAGTGCACCACGTTATTAGCCATGCATTAACTTTGCTAAGCTTCTTCTGTCTCCCAGGAGCTAGCACGTGGCACTGGTAGTATCTCAGAAAACTGAAGGTCCTTGCCTTCAGCTGATTACCTAGTTCTATCAAATCATTATTTAGGACACTCCATCTTCCACTAACTTTATTGGTACCAATATGTACCAAGACGGTTGATTTCCAGCCCCTCGCAATAATTTACCCGATCCACAACATGCTGAACCCGAGCACCCGGGAGACAGCAAACTGTTCGATTGCTGGGATCTGAGTGACAAATCACCCTGCCTACCTTCCTAATAATAGAGTCTCCTCCCACCAAAACCTTTCTCTATCTCTGCCTATGCTGCCCTCCCACTCCTCCAGTACAACTGTTCTCCCGGCAGTTAGAGGGAACAGCTCTATCTGGCATTGCCTTTCCTGAATGGACATCCCCAACAGTTTCACTCAATCTGGAAAATTTGTTGGTGCTTTACAACTCAGAACTGGCCTGCCTCCTGCTCCTGTTCCCCCTGCTTCCCCTTGTAACTGTAACCTAGCTACTTCCCGGACATCCTCACTTGCCCCAGCTCCATCCTCCATGCTAGGCCCAGCTAAACTGTGCTCTGTGAGCACCAAACCCCTTTCCAGTGGAGCAATATCACTAAGTGATTCAACTCTCCTCTCCAGTTCTCCAATTTTGAGTTTCAAGAGAGGCAACATGCTCACAACTATTACAGAGGTATGGACCATAGATACATCTGTTCCAGTAGTGCATACATATGACAGGATGTACACTGAGTAAGGTTTCCACTGGACTGACTTATAATTACAGTGGGGAAAAAAATGTATAAAGCACTACATAACACTACATAACAAAGGGGGTGAATACATACGCACATGCCAATTTTCTGTTTTCTATTTCTAAAAAATAGTTTATGTATATACTTTTCATGCAATTTTACTACAATGTTCTCCCGCTTTGCACTCCCTCCTTTTATTTAAACTCCTACACTTCTACTAGGACTACATTTATGCTAGAAGTGTTCGCACCTTCCCTTGTTTATATTAGGTTCTTACTACTCACCTGCCCACTACTCACTGCACAAGTACACACACTTACTGTTCAGGAGACATCACAGACCAGATGCAAGCAGACCACAAAAGTCACACACTGATATAGCTTTACACAGGCAAAACCTCACCCCCTCTCAGCTGCCACTAATCATTGCACAAGTACACAACACACTTACTGTTCAAGGGTAATCACAGAACAGATGCAAGAGGGGACAGAGACTGCTTTACGTAAGTACAAGGAATAGGCAAACCATTATATCTAATTTTTCAAGACTCACTCAACACAGGGTCTCTACCAGATGACTGGAGAAAAGCAGATGTGATACCTGTATTTAAGAAGGGGACAAGAGCAAATCTAGGGAATTCTAGACCTGTAAGCCTCACTTCTAGTGGGAAAGGTTTTAGAAGGATTAATAAGGGATAATATACAATATACAAGAATATGTCTATTCAAACAGCATTATAAGTAGGAACCAACATGGATTTATTAAGGATAGGTCTTGTCGAACAAACCTAA
Organism: Discoglossus pictus; assembly: GCA_027410445.1. NCBI lineage: Eukaryota > Metazoa > Chordata > Amphibia > Anura > Alytidae > Discoglossus > Discoglossus pictus. The sequence continues at coordinate 261,696,793 of CM050163.1, forward strand.
TTAGTTTCTATGAGGAGGTTAGTAGGAACTTGTATCAAAGCAACTCAGTGGATGAAGTCTTTTAAAATTTTGCAAAGGCTTTTGATACAGTGCCACATGGGAGACTATTGTGCAAACTAACAGGAAGCAAAAGGTTGTAGTAAATGGAACATACTCAGATTGGACTAATGATTTAAGTGGGGTCCCTCAGGGCTCAGTATTAGGTCCTCTCCTTTTTAACATATTTATTAGCGACTTAGAGGTGGGACTGGAAAGCAGTGTCTCCATTTTTGCTGATGACACAAAATTGTGCAAGGTAATTAAATCAGAAAATGATGTACTTTCCCTCCAAAGGGATTTGCATAAATCAGAGAAATGGGCAATTAAATGGCAGATGAATAAATGTAAGGTTATGCATCTGGGAAGGAAAAATAACCATGCAATTTATAAACTTAATGTAATAAATCTAGGGATTTCAGATATTGAAAGGGAATTGGGAGAGCTTGTGGACAACCACCTACGTAACAGCTCTCAATGCCAAGCAGCAGCTGCAAAGGCAAATAAACTATCAGCATGTATTAAGAAGGATATAGAATTAAGGGAAGCAAATATAATTCTACCACTATCCAAATTAGTACGCCCTCATTTGGAATATTGAGTACAGTTTTGGGCACCACTGCATAAAAAGGACATTTTAGAACTGTAAAAAGTACAGAGAAGGACAACAAAACTTACAAGGGGAATGGAGGGGCTAAGTTATGAAGAAAGACTAACCAAATTAAACTTATTTTCTCTAGAAAAAAGGCGTCTAAGAGGGCATATAATTACCCTATAGAGTCAGTATAAAAATTTGTCAAGGGAGCTTTTTGTGCCAATAGGTTATCAATTGATGTCCTTTGAGGTTAGAAGTAAAAAGATTCCACCTTAAAGAAAGAAAAGGGCTCTTCACAGTAAGGGTGGTTAATCTGTGGAATTCTCTACTAGAGGAGGTGGTGACAGTGGATTTGATAGATAACTTTAAAAGGGGACTGGATTTATTTCTAATTAAAAAGGGAATTCAGGGTTATCCTGGATAATTAGAGAGGGAGTATTGATCCAAGGAGAAACCAGTATCCCTTTTGAGACATATGGCAAAGTTTCCCCTTTTTTTTTTTTTTTTCTGTTTGCCTTCCTCTGGATCATTTAACAACTAATCGGCATATTGCAGATCAGAGGAGATCATAAAATGTTGAACTTGATGGGCTAAAAGTCTTTTTTCAACCTCAATTACTATGTAACAATGTAACTGAGACAGAGAGGTGAAATTGAACACTGGTGAGATTGGTCTTCATCGTGTTTGGAAAGAGGTGGAGACCGGAGTGATAATGGGCCCCGAAAGCTATCAAGGCCCTCATAGTGAGGGGGTAAGAGATTTTATGGTGATAAATGAAGATCTGGAAGAGCTTCCAAGCTCATAGATATGTTAGCTTGGCGTTGTTTGCGAGACCGTCTGCCATGGTGGAACAAGCTTGGAAAAATAGAGGCTCTAGACTGGAAAGTTGATCTGCATATCTGGTGGTTTTATGACAATGAAGCAGGAAGGATGGGTCAGCCGATCCTGGAGACGAGATGGTGGAGGATAGTGAACATCATTCTGAAGGCAAGGGTACAGATAGTAGTTAAATATGAGGGTATGTAGTGTCAGCCTTCTGAAGATCTAGAGTGCAATATCATATGGCAGGTAACTTCATTGTTGGTTATGTATAGTATGGGGTGGTTAGCCCAAGCTGAACCCCAGGTAATGGCGGCTAGAAGTATTGGATATACCAATCTTGGTGTGACGTTAGGTTTGAGTTTGGGAGGCCAAATTGTATGAAAGGATTGATTTATGAAGTATGCTCAAATGTACTGGTCTGACAAATATATAAAGGCTTGGAGAGAGAGAACTGAGTTTTAACACAAAAATGTCAAATCAAGAATTGACTCGTGGCTTAGGTAGATGGAAGACATTGGCCCTGAAGCCCTAGTCAGATCCTTGAGTAAATTGCTTTAATATAGTCTTCCTTGAGGGAGAATCTTTGTAGCTCAATTCATATGGCCTAGTTGAATTTGTAGATTTTTGATGGTGATTACCTGCGGATGCTGACTTGATGAATTTGAGGAGCCGCTTGAGTTTGTTAGAAGGTGAGCAAGCTTCCATGAAATTGGCATCGAGTATAATTCAGAGAAATTGTAATACGAATGATGGCCCTTCGATTTTATCCAGGTCATTCAGAATTCAGAGTTTGTCTGAAGAGTTAAGTAAATATTTTAAGGCTGACTGACGTGGAAAGAGGAGACTCCATAAAAAGGAAATCATCCAGGTAGTGGATTACGTTTGGACAATTTTTAAGCTTCAGCAAGATCCAACAGATGTAAATGTAAGTTTAGTGGTGAAATAGTACTGATTATTCCATTGCATTCCGTGAAGATGCCACAATTCTGGGGCATTCGTTAGTAACTTAAATGCGTTCTTAATGTCAGATTTTGACAACCAGCAATGAAGGCCGAGACTGGTGATCATTGATATGTCATCATCTAATTTGGCATACTGGAGTGAGTAATCTGCAGATGGAATCAGAGAATTGATGCGGAGAGTTGCAGAAATATAGGGCAGATAAATCGATAACAAAGCGTTTTTTGAGCAAATATTTTCTGGTTGCTACACCGATTGTGTTAATGCTCCATGTTTGCAACGTTTTTTTCTGGAAATGGCCCATGTCATAACAGTTATTGATCTCATTGATTAGGAGTCTTTCCACCACCTCAGGCTCCTTCATAGCTTAGAGTAAATCAACACTAATGTGAAAGCCCTGTGCTATTTTGATGAGTATAAACCTAACCAGGGAAGAATCTGGATTATGCTTGAGATAGCTCCTTAGCCCCAGTAGATTAACAGGTGATTGTCATTTTGTGTGCACCACCGTGGGGCAGGTACATTTAGCTCGTGCCTTGTGACAAATGGCACAAACATGGAGGAGTCGCACCCGCTAAAATTACACCATTGCAAATTAAAGTTGTTACAAATTGAAGATGCCCTGAGGTAGTGCACTTGCCTACCGAGGCAATCCTTACTAGGGCAAGATGGAGCAGAAGGGGGTGAGACAAAGACAGTAGGGTGAGGGTTAGATTGGTGAACTTGAGGAATAGCATTCGGACAGAAATTGGAGGTGTGTAAAGGGGACTGACAGAATTAGCATCCAGCAGATTTAATACCCGCAAAATGGTGGCAGAACAAATCGTGGTCCAGAGATGACTAGTTAAGGGTGTAATTGAACTGCGCCAGGGCTGCGGCTTCCTTTGCCGAGAATGACCAGTGATAATTGTAGTACCAGAAAACACTATGGGCCTCATTCTATTATCGGCCGTAGGGGATGCGGGGCAGCAAGGACCGGCCGCAAGCTATTTGCCTATTCTATTCCCTTCCGGCCGGCGCCTTGTTATCCCTTGTGGCCGCACGCGCCGGAGGAAAGCCTTTGATCTTAAACGGCCGCAAGAGTTTCGGCCGCAAGAAAATCTTGGTTGCTATTCAATTGCTCCGGGAACCCTCTCTACAAGGCTAAAACCGAGCCGCAGCTTACTTGCAGCAAAAAGGTCCCGCTGGCACACAATTAAGCACATAATAAAGCCATCCTGCACTCTGAGGAGACTATAAAGTGTTTGTAGGTGTTAGCATTCATAGCACAACATTCCCCTACACTCAAATCCGTAAATAATTTCTTTTTTAATTTATGACAAATATCTGTGGAAAAAGTCCAGAGGGCTTGGAGCACCTCAGACCCGCCCACGCTGCGGCCGGAAAATAAACAGTTAATGAAATCTCGGATTTGGGCTGATGTGCAAGCTTGAGAGGGGGTTGTTATTAATCCTCATGTCCCCTATTATGATCCCTAGCATTTTTGAATTTATTTTTGCTTTAAAAGATTTCTGAGCTTACGGCCGGTTGCAAGATATGCGGCCGGCCGTAAGGGGATATTTTTGCGGCGCCGTCTATTTGAATTGCAAGGTAACCGTAGCCCCGCAAGGAATTGCAGCTTTGCGGCCGATAATAGAATGAGGCCCTATGTAACTATGTAACTATGTAATAACAAATAGTCCACATATTGAAACGATCATTTACAGAGCTTTACAGTGCCGTCTTGAATTTATTTTTGCTTTAAAAGATTTCTGAGCTTACGGCCTGTTGCAAGATATGCGGCCGGCCGTCTATTTGAATTGCAAGGTAACGGAGCCCCGCAAGGAATCGCACCTGTGCGGCCGATTAACGGCCGATAATAGAATGAGGGGCTATATATATATTAAACCCTTAAATGGTGGTTAATCTGTGGAATTCTCTATCAAAGGAGGTGCGACAGCGGATTTAATAGATAACGTTAAAAAGGGATTGGATATATTTTTAAATAAAAAGGGCATTAAGGAATATCCTGGATAAATAGAGAGGGAGTATTGATCCAGGGATGAATCCGATCGCCAGTATCTGAAGTCTGGAAGGAATTTTTATATTTTTTTCCCTGATGAGACAATTGGCAAAGTTTCACTGTTTTTTTCCCTCCAAACGCCAACCCATTGCAAGCGAAATATTTCAACAAATAATCACTCTTTTGTCACTTGACCCATTCTGTATCTCTCACACTCGTGGCAGCTGTCAAAATAGCATTTTTTGGTCTCTTATGGACAAGCGAGTTTACTTATTCCTCAACCAAACCAGATACCTTACTAAACAAGACATCACATTTATGGATGATTACTTCATTCTCACCTTGCACACTACAAAAACTAGCCGTACTCCAGTCACAATCCCTGTGATACTCCTCTTTAGAACCCTTCAACTCAAACCCACTCATCACCCACTTCTTTGCACATCGTTTGTCCATTATACTAGACTTATCCTCACTTGCCTAGGACACAACCCCTTTCCATTTTCTAGGCACTCATTTAGAATAGGGGAAGCATCAGCTGCTTCTAAAAATTGCACTTCAGTTAATATTATTAAGGCTATGGGCCACTGGAAATCCCACTGTTATAGCCGGTATATACCAGACCCAAAGAATGAAATCAGAAATGCCTTCCAAAAGCTTAACCAGTAAGAATTTGGCCTTTTTTCAGGAGACCAAGGCACCATTGTTTTGGCCACACCTCAAAGGTACCCAGGGAGAGAGATTCGACTACAAATAACCAGGTGAGCACCTGGAATTGTGGAGGATGCCTCTCATCCCCACATCACTTTTTTAAATAGTCCAGGGCAACATAGTTTCCACCACACCTCAAAACTACTCAGGGACAGGGATCCGACTACAAGTATAGGGGTTGAGCTAATGCTTGTGCAAAAGGTGCAAAACACTTGATATCACAGCAGAGTAGGTCCCTCTTATTACTAGCAGTAAATAATAACATAATATGTCTTATTAGGTGGGCAGGTGGGCAGGTAGACAATTACTCTGTGCACAGACAATCTGATTTACATAAGTAACTCATTCACGCTCTGTAGTTTAAAGTTACAAGGGGAGGGCGTTATTACTGAACTTTGAGTAAAAACACTACAGTACAAAAAAAAATCATCATTAAATCATAAAAATAATTTACCAGCTGGATTTAACATAACGGTGCAAAAAAACCCAAAAAAATACAAAGCAAAAACACAAAGTTTACAAGTAACTTACGCATGAAAATAATCTATATATAAAATACTATACTTATCTCTTTGATGTTACAAATGGACCTACCAAAAATCTAACTTTACCTTAGCGTAATCTAAATGCTCTTCTCTGCCAGTTTCTTGTTTCCATAAGTTACTCTCTTCAATTCATTTCACAAACAATACTTAATGACCTCACATTGGACCAATTTTTACCTGTCCTTTTTAATCACTTGCAAAATCCTGTCAAACTTGACACAAAGGGTTTTACCCTTTCTCTTTTTCCAAGCCCCGTTCTACCTTCACATCCTCACCTGAAAAACCTTCAATTAGGTGCTAACTTCACCCCCCAAAAAAATCTTCTAACCTTAAAAAAAAAAACTATTCTGTGTCTAATAACTTTATCAACCCTTAAGAAAGGAAACCTCTCAGTTCTCTGTACACAGACGTCATTTTGTATCTCTACGGGGTATTCATATTAAAAATAAAAAGCAATTTTTTACGAAAACCAGAATACAGATAAAAATAGCAAGATTAGAATAAATAAGATGCACATTTTGCAGAAAAAAATAAACATTTTAAGCACAAAAACAGAAAACATATAATTTTTTACACACTAAAAAAAACCTTGCACAAACAAAATGTTCCACCACAAAAATATGCACACTTCTTAAGCTAGAAATCGTTTTTATCAGAAGTCTAACTTCAACAAGATACAGTTTAATTAGATCTCTCTTTCAACTAGAATACACTATCTGTGAAAAGATAACACAGAGCTTTTACACAGCTAGGACACAGGATTCAGCTAAGAGCGTGGGGCAGCAGCGGGGGATGCAGCTGTACTGTTTCGCACCCTAAAATATTCTGGCAGTTAAACTGCAGCGTTTAAAGCAACATGAACCAATTTAAGTATAACATATTAAGAACACACAGCATGCAGTATACATAGAAAAATAAGGCAATTTTACAGTGTTTGAACAAACAATTCACACATTCACACGGCTCTTTCTTTCTAATTCACGTACTTCATAACACTGTAAACATATGTTCAAACACACTCAACAATAACACAGACCAGAGGATCAGTCCTCCATTTCCTCAATTGCTCCCACAGAACTCACTGCACATGCTACTGACACTCAGTACTCACACATGGGCCCAATTTTATTTGTAATTCAATTCTTCTGCCACTTTGTTTCACTTCAGCTCCATTCTAAATTAAAGTATAAAATTTAAATTTCTTAACTCAGAACCTGTCAAGACAAAACACCTTTTAAAAAGGTAAGGTAAACCTTTCACTTTTCTAGGTAAGTAAACCTTCCACTTGTCTGGGTAAGTAAACCTCTCCATTTTTCTAGGTAAGAAAACCTTTCACACCTTTTAAAGGTAAGGTAAACCTCTGTTAATCTTTATGTACAGCGCTTCTTTAAAATAACACCTCATCAGGTACAATATCTCTTTAATATCTCTTAATCTAGTCTCAGTAACTAAAATATCTTAATCCATTCTACTTCTGTTAATTACACAATTTTACTTAAAGGTCCAGTAGAATGCATCATAACCCACATAGCAAAACATGTTTGTATGAAAACATGCAAACCGTTCTTGCAATATAATAAAATATGTGCTGGGGGTGATTTAGACACCCCTGTGATTTGCATAAAAATATCTCATTTTTTATGAGATATCCATTATGCAGCACATGCACATGCTGATTGGCTTTTCAGCCAGTCAGCAAGCAGCTGTGCCACTGGATGGCAAAATAGTTGGGGGAGGGGTTGATAAGCAGTGTAGTTAGGTCTGACCTTAATGAACACACATAAATCTCTAAATAAGCTTATGCTTAGACAAAACAATGATAAAGCAAGAAAAGTTGAACACAAATAAATACATTTAGATTTGATGTGACAGTTAAAGTATATTACAAACCTTTTTATAAGCGGAGATGGTCACAGACTCTAAAGTATGAATTATACAATAGTCTCACAGACAGAACACAAGAAATAACACAGCATTACACAATACTCATAGACAGAGCTATATAAATGCTACCATAGGATTGCACAGAGCTCACAGACATAACACAGGATATAACACTGCATTTGTCAGTGCTCACTACAGAGTTCAATAAATTATATCACAACTTTACATATTTAGTAAAGGAAGGAAATTACACTAAAGGAAAGTGTCTGACATCATTTGACACTTGTCACTTCCTCTCACTCCCGCCTCCAGGACTTTTCTCGTGCTGCCCCTAGTCTCTGGAACTCCTTGCCTCACTCCACTAGATTATCCTCTTGCCTCAAAACATTTAAATCCTCTCCTAAAACGCATCTCTTTAAAGAAGCGTATCACCTTTCAACCTAACACACTTATCACCTCTCTCTCCCTCTTTTACCACTCACTATACCTCAGATTGTAAGACTGCGAGTTTCTATCCTACTTTGGGAATTCTCCATGGACATTGGATTCCTAGCTCTAAGACACGGCCCTCCTTTCCTTTGCTAAATGTTAATCTGTATTTATCTTTGTCTGAACTTTATTTATGGACAGCGCTACAGAATATGTCTGTTCGTTATAAATAAACTATAATAATAATAATTTGACTTCCCACAGTAGGGCAGACTTCAGGTGATAACTGAGCATGTCTCCAAAATCCCCAGGCAAACAAGAAACAATAAAATATGCTAATAATCCCTGGGAATTTCTGGGGGTGTCAACATCGAGAGAAAACTCTTTGCAAAAGCAAGAAAATCAGCAAACTTCAGGCTAATGGTTTAACTGTTTACTTTGGATTTTTTTTCAGACACTATAAATTCTCCTCTATCAGATGCATTAATAACAGATTTTCTCACAAGTGCCGCTCTGCTCACCTCTAATTTTGGCCATGATTAGTTGTCACGCATCTCTTCTACAAATTCCTGCAACTCAGGGTGTTATCTACGGACAATCAGTGCACTCCTGGCTCGGCTCCTCAAATGTTGGAGAAAAAAACATACCCACAAACCACTTTTTACTCCAAAAGCTAGTCATGATACACAAAACACAGGGGCCTCGGATATTGTTTGGATTATTTGATAAAAAATTAATTAGCAACAGAAGACTAGTTACAATTGTCTCCTGCTACTGGCTCACTGGACTACTAGGCACAAATATGAACAAAACACAGCTTTTATAATGTTTACATAAAGACAATCCATTCTCACCTTTTATAAACAAAACCACCAACAGCCACACTTCCCTATGAGACTTAACTTCCTATATATATATATATATATATATATATATATATATAGTATTTCAATTAAGTAAAAAAATAATTAGAGAATGTAATGAAATGTATTCGGAAAGACACTGCATTCTAATTTTTAAGTCACATAACTAATTAATTACTTCAAGCAAAATCCAATAAAATAGTTTAAATAAAATACGTTTATTTATATACAATTAACATGTTAATCAAACAATGAAGAATAAAATATAAAAGTTAATTTCGGGTCATCGCCAGTGTTTGTCACCATATATAAATGTCAAAAATAAATACGATGTAAGTTCAATACTAATTAGCTCTACATAAATATCAATATATTAGAAATATATAGAGGTATGTTGAAGATGATTCACTTATTATTCCTGAACAATTATGCTTGTGAATTATACAACCTCTAAAGGGTAAGATTAACAATAAATATAAATCGCTAATAAGTGTAATAAATTATCAACTTGAGATCCTAAATGGTTATATTGACAAATTGCACAACTTTAAAGTGCTAAACCATAACAATATAAAGTGCCAAGAGTAACAAAAAGATATATATATATATATATATATATATATATCAATATCATGTGTTATAATTGTAAGGAATGTCAATGCCTGTGTTGTGAGAATGAGGCATTAGTCATAGATATATTTCATAATCATACTAAATGGTATCGGCAACTATTATAGTCTGTGATAGCAGATTATATAATAGTGCTGCTGTAATTATTAATAGTGATAGGCAGTGGCGGCTGGTGAACTTTCAAGTTGGAGGGGCGCCAGCGCAATACTTGGCTCCTCCCCTTACACAGACCCCACCCATTGCTAAATCCCTCCCCTTATGTCATATTGATCTTTATATGCCCCGCCCAATTACCTCATACTTGCTGTGCCCATTGAAATATACTCCACCTACTGATTTTTTAATACTGTTAAAAAATTCTAGAATCTTGGGATTTAGGCAAATAATAACATTTCTCTTCATTCATACATTTTGTTAGAAGGTGTAAGAACTGGGCATAGTGGATTCAAACTGTCAGTTCCCATTCTAGAAACATCAGTGTTGAATATTCAAATGAATAGCCCTATCCTATCCAACCCGTGGGAAGTCCACAAAACTTTAGAGTCATTTGGGAGGTCCTTTGCAAAGAGGGGAGAGGTGGTAATAGATAGGAGCGGAGAGAGGTCAGGAGTCTGGCTCCGTTTTGAGTTCTAACAATCCCAGCCTCCCAGGGATAGTCTGATCATGGGGTTGGGGTAAGTATGTGGCTGGTGGTGAGACTTCGGTAGCCATACTACCGTGTCCCATCCCTGAGGTTGTAGCTGCTGGTTTTCTATTGTTACCCAAATGGGCTGGTGTGTCATGGAGTGCGCTTGGGGCAGAAAGGAGATCTGGGCCGCCCTATAGTAGAGCTTAAGATGGGGACATGAGAGTCCACAATTACCTTTGTGTCTAAACATAGTGAGTTTCGGGATTCTAGTTTTTTTTTTTCGCCATATGAACCTCATAATTTGCCTTTTGTAGGTTGTCCAGGTCTTTGATGGGAACTTTAACTGGTAGTGATCTGAAGTAGTATAGGATTCTAGGGAGTAGGTTCATCTTGACCGAGTGAATCCGGCCGGACCAGGAGATACAGAATTTATTCCATGTCTCTAGGTCGGCTGCTAATTCTTTGAATAGGGTTGGATAGTTGGCCCTGTAAGTGTCCACGATATTGGGGGTAATTTTTATTCCTAGGTATTTTAAGTGCTTTTTGGGCCAGTGAAAGCTGAATGAGTTCTTAAGCCTGTCGGGTTGTGGGAGGTGGAGCCCTATAATTTCCGATTTATCCTCGTTGACTCGCAACCCGGAGATAGAGTGGAATTTATCTAACACTTCCATCAGGGCCATAATGGACGTGAGTGGGCGTGTTTGGGTGCACAGTAAGTCATCCGCAAAAAGACAGCACTTGTATTCTTGGCCACCCAGTTGTAGACCCTGAATTGCTGGGGAGGCCCTAATGCTTTGAGCTAGCGGCTCCATGGCGAGGGCAAATAGGAGTGGGGAAAGAGGACAGCCCTGTCTAGTCCCCATTTGAATGTTTAGCAGCGAGTTCTCTGGGTCGGGGAGTTTCAGAGTGGCTTGTGGGGAACTGTAGTATGTTTTAAGAAGATTTAGGAAGTTCCCTCTAATACCGAATTTCTTTAAGACTGTGAATAGATATGGCCATTCTAACTAATCGAATGCCTTCTCGATATCTAAGGCTAGGGTGCAAAGAGGGTTTTTTGAGTGGTTGGCTAGGTGTATAATATTCAGCACTCTCCTAATGTTGTCCCCCGCCTGCCTATGAGGGATGAAGCCTGCTTGGTCCTTGTGAATTAGTTTGGGCAGGAAGCCGGAGACCCTATTAGCCATCAATTTGGCCAGGATTTTAATGTCCCCATTAAGCAGGGAGATAGGATGATAATTCTTAACGTCCATTGGATCCCTACCCACCTTGGGAAAGAAGACCAGATTCGCCTGATTAAGCTCCAGCGGCATCTGCTCTCCCTTCAGGATAGCATTGTACATTAAAACCATGTGAAGAGTCAGAACATCTACAAATTTTTTATAGTATAGATTTGAAAAGCCATCCGGCCCAGGGGATTTGCCTAGTTTAAGAGATTTAATGGTGTCTTTGACTTCCTCTTCTGTTACATCTGAGTTAAGTAAATCTAGGTCCATGTTTCCCAAAACCAGAAGTTCCAAAACCCCTGAGAAAGCACATCAGGGAATCCCCATCCGCCAGTACCTGAGAGGTATATATATCCTGGTAAAATGTTCGGAAGGTGTCCTGAATCCTAGCCTGGTTAATTGTGACTGAGCCTGATCTAGTCTTGATTTGGGTGACCCTTGATTGTAGTAATCTGGTGTTCAGCCTGCTGGCCAATAAGGGGCCCCGGCTTATTCGCCTGCACAAAAAATGTGCTCTGGGTTTTCCTTAGGGCCTTCTCTGTTTGAGCTGACAAGATGTTATCTAATTCAGGTCTAATCGTGTCAATCCGCTGACGACTCAGGTCCGACTGCTGTTGTTGGTTTTGTTTTTCTAGGGTGGTAAGTTCCTTCATCAGTAAGTTTTCCTTTTCTCTCACTTTTTTTTTGTATGACGAGGCTAGCCTTATAATGCTACCCCTTATAAACGCTTTATGCGTTACCTATAATTAACCAGCAGCCGTGGAAGGGTTAGAGTTAGTGGAAACAAAGTCCCTCAGCTCTCTCGAAATTTGGTCTAGCACACTCGGGATTGAAAAAAGCGTATCGTTGAACCGCCATGTGTAAGGCAATTCAAAATTGAGGTTAAGATTCAGGCCTAATGTTACCTGACTATGATCTGACCATGGGCAGGGGACTATGTTGTAGTAATGTGGCGTCTATAACAAGTGTGTCAATACGTGAGTAGGACTTATGTGTAGGTGAATAAAACGTGTATTCCCTCTCTTGAGGGTGCAGTCCCCTCCAAGCATCTACTAATCCCAGTTTCAGTAGCAGGTTTTTGATTTGTTTGATTTTGTCTGGGGGTCGAGACTCCCCCTGTTTTTTGGACCTATCCACTTCTGGGTTTAGCACCAGATTAAAGTCCCCCCCCCAATAATAACTTTGCCTGTGTCCTGGTAGTCCACTGTCTCCAGTAGATTTATAATAGCTTTATGGGGGGCCACCGTAGGGGCGTAGACTGACACCAGGGTGAGCTTAGTGTTGAGCAGGGTGCCCGTAATAATCACAAAGTTACCTTATTTGTCTATTTTTTTGTGGTAAACTTGAAATGGGAAGTTTTTGTGGATAAATATCGCAGCACCTGCCCTTTTTGTTTTTTTGGCTAGAGGTGTAAAAGGTCGGATAGTCCTTGTGTAAAAAAGAGGGGGTCTTGCCCTGCGCAAAGTGGGTCTCTTGGAGGAAGAGAACTGCAGGTCTATCCTTCCTATAAGTAATTCAAGCTTTCCTTCTTTTGTTAGGGGAGTTAAAGCCTCTGACGTTGTGGGTAGTGAATGTGTAGTGAGGGTTAGCCATGTGGGAGTGTGGAGGTCTGCAGTGACCCCGGGTGTGCTGTTACCCCAGTATGTTTAGAGATGAGCCGATTGCCGATGATCCGCACAGGCTAGGGCACCCCTCCCTGGAGAGACGGATAAGCCAGACCGGAACACCTGTGGGCTCCCCTGGAAGGGGTGGAGAGAATTCGTTCAGTACATTGGAAAATATGTCTTTAACTCTTGGGGTGAAACCCCTAAACAGGAAGCAAATTGACAACAACTTTATCATAAACAAGATTAACATAACAATTCTAAGCATTAATTCCCATGCGGGGCTCTAACAGGCATTGCTAGAATTACCTCAAGCTACTGCTAGATTCATAATATAAAGATGTTGAAATTTTAATGTACCATCGTAGCCGACCATGGTACTAGTAAGTTGGCAGTAAATATTAAGCTACGGTATGGTGGGAATCCTAGGCTTTATGTATACATATAATTACAACGAGGTACCTCGGCCTAGGCCGCCATTAATTTAACTCTAAACATGTATTCTACCAACTAAACTAAATAACTATATTGGCTATGTTTCCGGGTACAGACAAAAGAAAATGCAAACAAAAGTCCATCAGTGCAAGCTTAGGTTTGTCTTGACGTGCTTGGGAGGTCGGCCGCACGGTCTAGGGTCAAGGCCAGCTGGGAGTCCCTGTTCACCCCAGGCCGATGTGACTTCTTGACCGTTGACCAGATTTTGGAAGGTCTTGCTTTGGGCGCCTACTCTGGAGTTGAGCTACTCTCAGCAGAGTCCGCCAGGTGAAGACGCTCAAGGAGTTTGGCACATTCCTCCGGTTTGTGGGTCAGATAGTCCCTTGGTGTTGGAATGAGAGAGAAAAAGGAAAGCCCCATCTATATGGTATCTTGCGCTTAATCAGGATAGCGAGGGCCGGCTTCATTGCTCTGCGTTTCTCCAAAATTTGTGGGGAAGGGTCCATGTAAATTTGAAGGGAAGCGCCATCAAGGCCCTTATATGTTGGACAGTTTTCTTGTGGCGTTAAGGATCAGGTCCCTGTTTTTTTGCCTCAGGAAACGTACGATTATGTCCTTCGGTAGCTCTTGGTTTCTTGCGTCCCCCAGAGCTCTATGGGCTCGCTCGATCTCCCAGGAGCTGTCCGCTACTTCTGGAAGAATATTAGAGATCACCGCTGTTAAATATTGCAGCAGGTCAGGGACCGTGTTTGGTAACCCGCGTACCATGATGTTGTGTCTCCTTGATCTATTTTCCAGGTCGTCGATTTTGTCATCTAGGAGAGAGACTTTCACCGCCAGAGTGGTGATTTCAGTTCTGTCTTGCTCCTGGGCTTCCAGAATTGTATCAGTTGTTTCCTCCAAGAGGTTGGTTCTCTGGCCCAGCTCAAAAAGGTTGTCCCTGATCTCTTTACCCAGTTGAGTAGATTGAGCTTGCAGCATTAGCTTTATGATCTCAAGGGATGTGGCTGAGAGTTTCATGTCCGGTAAAGTGTTGGAATTGTCTCCCTCGACCTCAGGCAGTTCTATTTGTTCAGGGGGGGGGGGGGGATTTGCGGCTGCGAGGGGGGTGCCTCCGGTTTGTGGAAGAGCTTCTGTATGCTCTTAGTAGGCACGCTTTTTTTTTATTTGCAAATTTCCACCAAGGCAGAGCTTAGCTGCGAATTGTTTGTGTGTAGGCGCAAGCTTGTAGATGAGGTAGCGTAGTAGTAAGAAGCCGCCTCTGGTTTAAATCATTTGGAGTGAGGAGTAGATGGCTCGTGCCAGGGATAGGTAGCTATTGTGAGGAGCCATCAGCGTATGTGGAGTCATGCCTGTCTAGAGCCGCCCGTCTCTAAGCTCCTTGTCCCATAGTGTTCGTGGGGGTGTTGTCAGAAATCAATCACTCACGTGGTTCAGGTCAGCTTTCTGCCTCCCGGCTGGTGGTCTGTTAAAGTATATTCTGCTGCCTTAGACCTTCAAGATTGCAAGATGGGAGAGCGCCCCCCAATTTTATCAATTCTTTAACACCATCTGGAATGCCACTACTTGTTTTGCAATTGAAAAAAGGGGCAATTGTCATGCTACTATGAAATAGGAATTCCAAAAAGGACTTTGTATTGGGACCAGATTAATTAAGACAACATTTCATACATGCAGAAATTATGAATGGTACCCATAAAGGTGAACAAGTTTTTATACCAATAATTGATTTGGCTCCAAGTGAGAGGGGTTTGCCTTTTGTCCTTCAAAGGAGACAATTTCCCATTATCTTGGCATTTGCTGTGACCATAAATAAATCCCAAGGACAAACTTTTAAGTCTGTGGGTATTGTTTTACAGGAACCTGTATTTGTACATGGCCAACTCTGCTTTTTTGTTGCTTTTTCAAGATGGACAAAAATCCATATGACATTAAAGTTTATATTGAAAAAAAACAAAGTCAGCGATTTATGAGATGATGGCTGAATTTTTACAAAAAACATTGTCTACTATGAGGTGCTGTAACTTACATTACAAAAAAGAAAAGTGCTTTTATCTCAACGACAAATTTACAAAAAATACTAAAAAAAAACATAGAGAGCAGTGCTTTTATTTTGAGGACGAACTTTGATGTCACTCTGACTCTTTTTAGAGGACCACTATTTCACAAAGGAAACTATATAAAATGGCTAAAAACATAGAGAACAGTGGTTTATACTCCGTGGATGAACCTTGATGTCTGGCGGACTCTTTTTAGAGGACCACTATTTCACATAGGAAACTCTGTGCCTTTTTCAATAAATACAAGAATAAAAAAAAAAGTGAAAAAAAAGACAAAGTAACATATTGGAATGTCTTGGAAGTGGCCTTTTGCCATGATTGTCCCCACAAAAGGGTTACGTTGCATTTTCTTAAAATTCCAGGCTAAATGTTAGTGTGAAAAGTTGTTTCATTGTATGTAATTAAGAGTTCATGTTAGTAGGAGGATGATCATTTGTGGATAAATTTAAATGTATAATTAAATAGAGTATTGATCCAGGGAGTAATCCGATCGCCAGTTACTGGGGTCAGGAAGGAATTTTTTTTTCTCCCTTTGACACAATTGGCTAAGTTGCAATGGGGGGTTTTACTATTTACTATTTGCTACTATTTGTTATATGTATACTAGGAAATTGCCCGTCAAAAATTACTGGAGTAAAATTGTAAGGCTAGCAATGCTGTTTGCCCCACAATGTGAGGTTAAGGGCCCTCTGAGCACCTTTGGCACTCATTGCGAGCCTCTTCCCCCGTCTACTTTACAGGCCCTGCGATGAGCGCCCAAAACTGGTCTTTTTTTGTGTACCTAGAAATTCTCTCAATTGCTCATCTGTTTGAAATACGTGACTATACTTGTTCATTATTATGCCTATTTGCCTCCACAGTTGGCTATACCGATCTCACCATCCGATTTGCTCATTGTTTTTGCGATCAATAGATTTTCCTTCTCTTTGTGGAGGGCTCTATGGTGGGCTTTATCGATCACATTATTGCTGTAGCCTCTTAAGTCTCTGTTTTAGCTCTATTTTACATAGCATAATTATGTGGTGTGATAAAGGGGGATAATGAAATGTGAATAAGAGAAATTATGAGGTAAAGGCTATAAGAAAAGAGGAATGATGAGGTGTGATAAAGAGAGATGATGTCTGAGAAAGAGGGATGTTGAGATGTGCGAACGAGGTATATGAGCTGTGGTCAAGAGTGATGATGAGCTGTGGTCAAGAGTGATGATGAGCTGTGGTCAAGAGTGATGATGAGCTGTGGTCAAGAGAGATGATGAGCTGTGGTCAAGAGAGATGATGAGCTGTGGTCAAGAGAGATGAGCTGTGGTCAAGAGCGATGATGAGGTATGAGAAAGAGGGGTGATGAGGTGTGAGAGGGGTGATGATGTGTGAGAATGAGGAATGATGAATTGTGAAAAAGATGGATGATGAGTTTAAAAAAAAGAGGGATACTAAATTGTGGAAAAGAGTTACAATGACCTGTGGGAAAGAGAGATGATGGAAGAGGGATGATGTGGTGTGAGAACAAGGTATATGAGATGTGGTAAAGAGTCATGATGAGCTGTGGTCAAGAGAGGTGATGAGGTATGAGAAAGAGGGGTGATGAGCTGTTATAACGAGGAATGATGAACGGTGAAAAAGATGGATAATGAGTTTTGAAAAAGAGGGATACTTAATTGTGGAAAAGAGGTATAATGACCTGTGGGAAAGAGAGAAGATGAGATAAATGATGAGGTGTGATAGAGGGATGAGCTGTGAGAATGAGGGATGATAATGAGTTGTGGGAATAGGGGCGATGAGCTGTTATAAAGAGAGATGATGTGTGAGAGAGAGGTTTTGAGGACTGATACCTTTGACATGTCACTGATCAATTGTCATTAACATTACTGAAGAACTACAGTAAAGATGTAAATTGGTGTTTGAATACCATCTGAACATTTGTGTACTAGCCATACCAGAACCTTGTTAAAAATAATCTGGCTCTGAAAAGGTAAATAATTTTTCTGTATAAAAAGTATTGAGAAGGCCTTCTGCAAATCACAAGGTCTCTGTAAAGACAATAACAGCAATTTATACTCTCCATTTCAGAAAGTGGGAAGGCCTATTCGTATGTGTCTTTATGGCAAAAAGATGGTAAAGAGTTTCTTTATATAGATGTGTGCAAGCTCTTAAAGAGATGGTATCACATCTTGGACTCCTTTAGTTTAGAATATTCTGATGATGTTCTTATTAAAAATAGAAAAAGAAGGGGGGTGAGGAATTTATAATACTGATCTTTATTAGATGGAGGACCCAGAGATTTCCAATGTCTTGCTATATGTCTTGCTATATATAAACTGCAGAGTGCACTAATTGTGCCCAGGTGAGAGGGGTGTGGCTTGACTGTTAAACTAGGATAAAGGATTTGTGAGCTGGTTTGGGGCCTGTTTACAAGTGGATTTACCTTACAAGTAAAGGCTGATAAATTGCAGAGTGCACTAATTGTGCCCAGGCGAGAAGGCAGAAGTTAATAGAAACCGGAGAAGGGGAACTTGTGAGCTTGCGAACATTTTCAGTATCAAGTGCAATTCTAGTAAAAGCCTAGGAGTTTAAATAAAAGGAGGGCCTTCAACGAAAAGGGAGGGCAGATTTATAGTGCAAAGGAGGAAAACTTTATATAAATATATTATATTATATTCTTTATTTTTCCCACTGAAATTTCGTAGACAATAATAATAATTATGAGTCAGTCCAGTGGCAACCTTATTCAGTGTACATCCTGTCAAATGTATGCACTACTGGAACAGATGATCCAGGGTCCATACCTCTGTGACAGGTGTGAGCATGTTGCCTCTTTGGAAGCTCAAATTGAAGATCTGGAGAGGAGAATTGCAGCACTTAGTGATATTGCTCCACTGGAAAGGGAGTTGGTGCTCACGGAGCACAGTTTAGCTGGGCCTAGTATGGAGGGAGGAGCTGGGGCTAGTGAGGATGGCCAGGAAGGTAGCTGGGTTACAGTTAGAAGGGGAATCAGAGGGTACAGGAGGAGGCAGGCCAGTTCTGAGTTGGCAAACAACAACAGATTTGCCAGATTGAGTGAAACTGTTGGCGATGTCCATTCAGGAATGGCAATGCCAGATAGAGCTGTTCCCTCTAACAGCCGGGCGAACAGCTCTACTGGAGAAGAGGGAGGGCAGAATAGGCAGAGCAACAGACATGTTTTGGTGGTAGGGGACTCTATTATTAGGAAGGTAGACAGGGTAATTTGTCACCCAGATCCCAGCAATCGAACAGTTTGCTGTCTCCCGGGTGCTCGGGTTCGGCATGTTGTGGATCGGGTGGATAAATTATTGGGAGGGGCTGGTAATGATCCGTCGGTCTTGGTACACATTGGTACCAATGACAAAGTTAGTGGAAGATGGAGCGTCCTAAAGAATGATTTTAGAGAATTAGGGAATAAGCTTAAAGCAAGGACCTCCAAGGTAGTATTTTCTGAGATACTACCAGTGCCACGTGCTAGCCCAGGGAGGCAGAAGGAGCTTAGGGAGGTTAATGCGTGGCTAAAAAAGTGGTGCAGTGCAGAGGGTTTTGGGTTTTTAGAGCACTGGGCTGACTTCTCACTTGGGTACAATCTCTATAGCAGGGATGGATTGCACCTTAATGATGAGGGCGCTTTTGTGCTAGGGAATAGGATGGTAGAACGGCTGGGGGAGTTTTTAAACTTGTAGGTGGGGGGGAGGGACTATATAGAAGTATTGGGGTAAATAGGGTAGAGAGGGAAAGGGATGCATTATTTACCCATGGGGGAGGAGAAGGGGGGAGGGTTACAATAGAAAGTAGGGAGATATTAATAGGGGCCTCAAATACAGTGGCAGGCACTTCACATCAGCAGAGCCATAGCAACATAAAGTGTATGATTGCAAACGCAAGAAGTTTGCCTGGGAAAATGGATGAGCTAGAAATATTAGCAGTACAAGAAAAATGGGGCTTAATAGGCATTACGGAAACATGGTGGGATGAATCTCATGACTGGACTGTTAATCTGGATGGTTATAACCTATTTAGGAAAGATAGGGGAAATGGTAAAAGAGGAGGAGGGATCTGTCTTTATGTTAAGCCTGAATTTAAGCCTATAGTTAGAGAAGATATTTATGCTTGCACTAATGGCATCATTGAATCCTTGTGGGTTGAGCTAAATAGTGGAGGAGCTAATTCTAAATGCATATTGGTGGGAGTATGCTATAAACCCCCAAATATAGCTGAAAGTGAGGAAATACAATTATTGTTACAGATTGGAAATGCAGCTAAGCATGGGCAAGTTCTAATAATGGGAGACTTTAATTACCCTGATATAAACTGGATAAACGAGACCAGCAGCTCAGCTAAGGGGAGCAGGTTCTTGAGTACACTCAGGGTTCATTATCTAGCCCAGGTAATACAAGAACCTACTAGAAATGGGGCCATCTTGGATTTAGTCATCACAAGTAATATTGATATAATATCAAATGTAAAAATAGGGGAACCCTTGGGGAACAGTGATCACAACACAGTCTCATTTGAGATTGAATACAAAAAACAAAGTTGTAAGGGGCCAACAAAAACTCTAAATTTTAAAAGGGCTAACTTTAATGGGCTACGGGCAGCAATACAACATATAGACTGGGACAAAGAACTTACAGGGAAGAATACTGAAAATAAATGGACAACATTCAAATCCTTACTAAATAAACATACTCATCAGCATGTACCATGTGGAAATAAAATAAATAGGAGTAAATCACATCCTATGTGGCTTAACAATGACTTAAAGATCATGATGAGGAAAAAGAAATATGCATTTAAATTATACAAGAAGGAGGGAACAGAGGCATCTTTATGTGACTATAAGGAAATCAACAAGGCTTGCAAAAGGGCTATTAGACTGGCTAAAATAGAAAATGAGAAGTCAGTTGCAATGGAAAGTAAGACTAACCCTAAAATAT
Source organism: Discoglossus pictus (assembly GCA_027410445.1). Lineage (NCBI taxonomy): Eukaryota > Metazoa > Chordata > Amphibia > Anura > Alytidae > Discoglossus > Discoglossus pictus. The sequence continues at coordinate 261,717,159 of CM050163.1, forward strand.
TTTATAAATATATTAATGGGAAGAAGGCCAGGAAGGAATCGATAGGACCATTACAATGTGACACAGGCCATCTGATAATTAGTGACCAGGAAAAGGCAGATGAGCTAAATAGGTTCTTTTCGTCGGTTTACACAAGGGAGGTACCAGTGGTTGGGACACTGCAACATAATGGGGCTACACTACCTTCACTAAATAATTGGTTAACGCAGGAAGAAATACAAAAGAGGTTGGAGAAAATAAATGTTAATAAAGCCCCAGGTCCTGATGGAATACATCCAAGGGTACTGAGGGAGCTGGGTTCTGTAATAGCCAAACCATTATATCTAATCTTTAAAGACTCGCTCACTACAGGGTCTCTACCAGATGACTGGAGAAAAGCAGAGGTGATACCTATATTTAAGAAGGGATCTAGAGCAAATCCGGGGAATTATAGACCAGTGAGCCTCACTTCTGTAGTTGGGAAGCTTTTAGAAGGGTTAATAAGGGACAGAATACAAGAATATGTCTATTTGAACAGGATCATAGGTAGCAGTCAACATGGATTTATGAAGGAAAGGTCGTGTCAGACCAATCTAATTAGTTTTTATGAGGAGGTTAGTAGGAACTTGGATCAGGGCAACTCAGTGGATGTAGTCTTTTTAGATTTTTCAAAGGCATTTGATACAGTGCCACATGGAAGACTAGTGAGCAAACTAAGGGATACAGGGATTGCAGTAAATATCTGCTCATGGATCGAGAGCTGGCTAAAAGACAGGAAGCAAAGGGTTGTTGTAAATGGAACATACTCCGATTGGTCTAATGTGATAAGTGGGGTTCCTCAGGGCTCAGTATTGGGTCCTCTCCTTTTTAACATATTTATTAATGACATTGAAGTAGGACTCGAATGTAGTGTCTCCATTTTTGCTGATGACACTAAGTTGTGCAAGGTAATAAAATCAGATAATGATGTACTTTCCCTACAAAAGGATTTGCATAAATTAGAGAAATGGGCGGCTAAATGGCAGATGAGATTTAATACAAATAAATGTAAGGTTATGCATTTGGGAAGGAACAATAGCCAAGCAATCTATAATCTTAATGGAGCAAATCTAGGGGTATCAGATATTGAAAGGGATTTGGGAGTACTAGTGGACAACCACCTAGGTAACAGCGCTCAAAGCCAAGCAGCGGCTGCAAAGGCAAATAAAATATTAGCATGTATTAGGAAGGGTATAGAAGCCAGGGAAGAAGATATAATTCTGCCACTATACAAATCTCTAGTACGCCCTCATTTGGAATATGGAGTACAATTTTGGGCACCACCTCACAAAAAAGACATTTTAGAGCTGGAAAAAGTACAGAAAAGGGCTACAAAACTAATAAGGGGAATGGAGGGGCTAAGTTATGAAGAAAGACTAGCAAAATTAAACTTATTTTCGCTAGAAAAAAGGCGTCTATGAGGAGATATGATTACGTTATTTAAATACATCCAGGGTCAATATAAGGCCTTGTCAAGTGAACTTTTTGTAGCAAGAGATTTTCAACTGACAAGAGGACATCCTTTGAGGTTAGAGGAAAAAAGATTTCACCTTAAACAAAGAAAAGGGTTCTTCACAGTTAGGGTGGTTAAACTGTGGAATTCTCTACCAAAGGAGGTGGTGACAGCGAATTCGATAGACAACTTCAAAAAGGGGTTAGATATATTTCTGAATAAAGAGGGCATTCAAGGCTATCCTAGATAACTAGCAAGGAATATTGATCCAGGGAGAAATTTGATCGCCAGTTTCTGGGGTCAGGAAGGAATTTTGCTTTTTTTTCCCCTTATGAGACAATTGGCAAAGTTTCAATGGGTTTTTTTTTTATGTTTGCCTTCCTCTGGATCAATTAACAATAATTAACAATTAACAATAATAATAAATAGTCCAAATTAAAAAGATCAATAGAGATCTAAAAAGGTTGAACTTGATGGACTAACTCTTTATTCATTCTCCAATACTATACTATTAATAATTATTTAATCAATAATTTAATTAATAACTAATCCGCATATTGCAGATCAGAGGAGATCTTAACAGGTTGAACTTGATGGACTGAAAGTCTTTTTTCAACCTTAATTACTATGTAACTATGTAACTATGTAATGTCATTGCCCAACTAGGAGAAGAGCCAATATTAATTGCTGGCCAAGCTTGAGTTTAATTGGGTATTTGTGTCACAGAAAAAAAAAACACTGCTGGATCTCAGGTACTACAAAAAAAAAACCAATAAAAATAATCTTCTTGATAAGGCTTAAAATCAATTTCCAAAATCATTCTTTTTTTGGCTCATTGCTACCAAATATGATAATAAGAAAATCACTTAAAGTATGTACAAATAGTCACCTTACACTAAATTTTTCCAAAGTAGAAAAAGGAATTTATAATACTGATCTTTATTATAACTATGAACTAAAATGAAAAAACACAGAAGATAAAAGATGTCTAAAAACAAACTTGAATGTCTTTTAAGCTAATCAACATATAATATATGACGTTTCAATTATTACTAATTCCAACAAATGTTGTTACTATTGAAAATATGTGCTACAGTGTTCATTATCACAGGGGATTTGCTTAGAATATTCCCATGTTGCCAATAATGAGTATTTAACTGTGTTTATTTTAACATCAAGAGGTACAGGTATTGTGAGCTCACTATAGAGACATAGAGCCTCATTCAATTGAGGCTTTTGGGAGATCCAGGCTCGGAAATGGAGCCTGCAAGTTTTGCTTTTCATTTGGCGTCATTTTGCTGGCTCCAATCAATTTATGTGATCGGGGCTGTGATTCATTGCGATCTATTGCGATTTTACAAATCGCAAGTTAATGTCCCTTCAAGCCTTTGATCTTTCACAGCAGCAAGAGTTGAGAACGATAAAGTCGCAAATCGTTAACCACTCCATCAAGCCTGCAAATGGCAAAAGTCGAACCACAAGTTACTGGTAGAAAGGAGGTCTCGTAAAGGGCTTAATGACATGTACAGAGCACTGTAAATGCATATATAAACACTGTACTGTACTTTTATTAAAAGGGAAAGTGATGTTACGTCTTAGAATTAATAGCACACCATTCTCAAGCTCGCAAATTGGCCCAACAAAATACTTTATTTCATGTTTAATTTACATGTTATATCAATTCTGGCAATCAATTTGTTAATACATATAATGGAACTTGCATGTAATAGAATATCATATTTGCAGCTTTTATCAATATTGCATTATATCTGGAACGTCGGTCCAATCGTAACTCATAATTCAAGCCCGTAGGACTTTAAAATCCAACCTCCATTTTTCATTGAAGTCCTACGGGCTTGAACATGATCGCTGATGCAAAGTCTTAACTCGCGGTTAGAAACAGCCAATGGAATGTGTGTCTGATTGTGACTTGTGGTTCAAGATCAGAGAATTTGCTTTTAATACATCAAAAATGTAGGCTTTTAATTGTTTTTATTATATATAGCTGAAAATAAAAACAAGTCCCGGATCTATTACAAACTAGCGACTTGCCCGTCAAAAAATGACGGCAATGAGATGGGTATGTTTGTAAATTTGTTTAGTTAGTAATATACATATTTGACACTTGTAAGGTTTTAGTTATGTCAAAGTAAGTTGAATTGTTATATTAAACATGTTAATTTGTAGAAAATGTTCTTATTGAGTAACTGTGAAAGAGTTTTGTAGTAAAAGTGGTAACATTTGAATGTAAGAACAGTTGAACTGTAGATTAATCAGTATTGTAAACTTGAGGTAATATTTTTTTAATATGCAACTTGTAGCTCAAGAACTGTTAACTGAAATATACATTGAATGAAGAGGAAGGGAAACAGGAAAAAGCCTTTTTGAAACGTAGGCAATCGTATGAAAGCGGAAAAATCATTAATTTCTTACTAAGGTCATTAAGTGGCGATCGGATTACTCCCTTGATTAATGTTTAATCTGAAATCGAACATTTACATTGTGGCTGAAAACGTGCTTGTTAATATGAACTTTGTAATATGTCTAAGTAAGGAACTTTAAAATATATTTTGGTAAACTTGAATTTTCTTATCTATGTAAGTAATTTACTTTAAAGGATTGTTTTTGAAACTTCTAAAATTATAAACAGTAACATAGGTAATTAACATTTCAAGAGAATTGATTAAAATAATGGAAGGCAAGTGTTTTGTGGGGCTAATCATGCATAAACAGTACTTCCATGATTTATGACTGAAATGTTTATTTATTGGTAGTTTTTAATGGTTGACCTTTGTTTGTTGGTGTAGTCATTGTTTGAAATGGCAGATAGAGTTTTCTTTGTGTAAAAGTGGTTCTCTAAAAAGAGAAGGCGAGACCTTAAAGTTGGTCCGCGATGTGTAACCACTGTTCTGTATGTGTTTTACAATTGTATGTAGTTTAATATTGAAATTTAGTTGGTATAAACTTAATTTCTGTGGCATAATAATGATCTTTTTAAAGAAACGGACGGTTGTCTGTAATTTTTTGGCTTTTTTTGTGGTTTAATAGATTTTTTATTTTATTTTCACATTGCTTTGGCATGGCTTTTGTTTCTTTGATGGAAATTTACAGTACTTCATAGTAGACAATGTTTTTAGTAAAAATGCGTCCATCCTCTAATAAATCACATTGACTTTCATTGTTTTCAATGTAAACTTTAATAGCCTGTGAATTTTTGCACCGTGATAAGGCAACGTACAATTGGCCATGTGCAAATACTGGTTGTTCTAAGAATATACCCACAGATTTGAAAGTTTGTCCTTGTGATTTATTAATGGTCATGGCAAATGCCATAATGATGGGAAATTGTCTTCTTTGAAGTATAAAAGGGAGGCTACTTTCACTTGGTGCTAAATCTATCCTTTGAATGAAAACGCTCTCTCCTTTATGGGTACCAGTTAAAATTTCAGCATCGATGAAATGGTCCTTTTTAATTGTTGAACAATTAATCTTGGGCCATTGCATAGACCTTTTTTTGGGTTCATATTTTGCAGTAACATAGCAATTGCACCTTTCTTTAGCTGCAAAATATGTGGTGGCATTCCAGAAGGAGTTGGCTAGTTTATGAATTCAGTAGAAAAGTTTGCTTGACTTTCTTTGTCATCAGCAAGTACAGAATCAGCACTGTGATAATTTATTTGCGGTGCATCAATTTTTTAAAAGATTTCATTATTGAGGATTAATGCAATCTTATTTTTGCATGTGAGCATGACTTGGTTGGCAAGTTCCGAATATTCCTGGTTATTTATTGTACTTCCGAATATAGCAGATATAAGATCTTGGTGACAAATCCTATGAGGTGGGATGTGCACAGTGTCGTCAGAAAAATGTGGTATTTTTTCTGTTTTTCCTTCTCCAATTTTAATAAGCCAATCATTGAAATCATTTTGTCCTTCTGATCTCATATTTTGTTGTAATTGAAGATGGGTAAAATGTTTCCATAGTGTACTTGACTTTATACATATTTCGATAATGTCCGTTCGATTTCCATGTACAACGACAGGTAATGTTTGTCTGAAATCGCCACCTAACAACATTACCTTTCCACCAAATGGAAAAGTATTATCCATGACTTCACGAAGCAAACGGTCAATACATTGTAGAGCATAGCATGACATCATTGTAGCCTCATCTATTATAATTAATTTACTTTTTTTTCAGTTTTTTTGCTTGTAATGAGGTCATCCGAATATCTGACACTGATGTTTCTAAAATAGGCACTGGTAGTTTAAATCCACTATGGACAGTTCTTCCACCTTCTAACAAAAGTGCAGCAATTCCAGTAGTGGCAAATGCAAGTGCTATTTCACCTTGTGCTCATACAAAACTCATTAATAAATTATATAGATATGTTTTTCCTGATCCGCCAGGTCCATCAAGATAGAAATAACAACACTCTTTGACCATGTCATCATCTAGTGCATTTTTGATGGCATTAAATGCTTGCAATTGTAACGTATTTAAAGTTGCAAGTTTTTCTTCTGTCCTTTGTACTTGCAGTTGAATGTCATAGTCTTCAAAGTTTATGTCATCTATAAGACCGGGATCAGGCAGATTAAAACTTGCACAACTTAATCCATGAGTTAAAAATACTTCTTGGATTTCAATTAATGCTTTTAAGTGTGCGATGGGTTAATTGTATCGTTGCATAAAGTCTTCAGCCATATTACTTTTAAATGTGTCCCACAAAGCTAATGCATTTGGAGCATTTGAGAAGATACAAATGAATGCAAATTGTTCCCTCATCTGGCGTGGCATTTGACATAGTGCTGCTTCTTCAAAACATCTTTCCCATTCTGTATCATCAGCTAGTAAGTTTCTATGTCTGGCAGCTAAATGAAAGGATTCATATACTATGTTATTAACAGTTCTTAAGTGTTCAAAACTTTGTGCACCAGGAACATTTAAAAGTAGTAGTCGTAAGCAGAAACGTTCAAGGTCTCTTGGACTGACCGTGTAAATTCTTGGTATTATTTTATTTCCTCTTGTTTTTTCTTGTTCTCCATAATCCATTTACAAAAACATAGTGATATGGAATTTCAATATATAAGATAGGTGTTGCTTGTGAATTGTTAGAATTTAATTGAAAACAAGGTGTAGTGTGACGATGCTCACTTTGGGCCAAAGCATTAGTTTCATTTCCAGCTTAAAAATAGACTAAATGTCTTTGTGGCAAATGTACTGCTAATTTATATTCAAATTTAAAAAGCCGCCACATAGCTTCTGTCGCACTTACATAGCGAGCATCTATTTATTATTAATCTTTATTTGTATCGCGCCAACATATTCCGTAGCGCTGTACAGGGGATAAGGACAAGGAAGAATACAATGTTAACAAACTGCAGAAAAACGGAGTTCCCTGTTATTAGCTACATAAGATGCAAGTTCATCATGTACTAACTCAGTGCTTTCGGTATTGTCTGCACTTTTGACGACGACAGTAGCTGCATCATAGCCCTTGCAAATGTATTTGTAGACCTATTTTATCGATTTTATGGAAGAACAGGCTTCTACATTAATGTGTGCATTATATTTCATAAGTAAATGTGGATTGTATGGTACAACGTATCTGTTGTCGACCTTTTTTCCATGAATAATGGCACTTTGTCCCTCTCTTCTTCTATATAATGGATAGCCATCACAATTGGCATAAGTTTTGTCTCTATAATCTTTTGGAAATTCATTAGTACATTTATTATTTTCCATACATGGTGATTGTGGGTTAACATCTCCACACGGTCCATGAATCATATGATGAGTTACAATCTCATATAGTCTACCATAAAGTTCGGGATCTGGGAGTTCAGCAATAATGATTGAATCGACTTTGGCACCACTATCTAATTTATCTTTTTCTTGAAGGTTTATAAGAAGATGTGCATGAGGAAGGCCTCTTTTTTAAAATCCAATTGTATTAACATAAGCAAGACATTTTCCAAATAAGTGAGTTATAGTGATGTCACTGATTAATTCATTTAATTTAATTTTGAAAACTCTGGCTACTAAATCTGGTCTATCAGAAGCACTTTGTCCATGAAGAAGTTAATTTTGTTTAATCTCTGGCATGTAAATGTAATAAATAAATTGGGTTTCCTAAATTTGGTGACAATAGCCATGGCATCATTGTATCTTTCTTGCATATTGCGAGGAGATCCCTGGAAAGAAGATGGTAAAATGATGGCTTTACCAGCTGACATGTCTCTGCTTGTAGCAACCTCAGCAACATAATCCATTAATCCACAATACTGTTCTACATGTAGTTTATCTTGTTTATATTTGATAAAGTTTAAATTATTGGCCTCAACTTGCAAATAGGAATCAATAATCCATTGTTGTGTTAGTTTCCCACCACATAAAATTGGATTGAATGTATTTCAAATGACAATTTGAGCTACTTTAAATTCCAGCATGGAAATATTATTTCTTATTCTTACTTTAGAATTTGGGTAACTTGGAAGTTGTAATTTTGGTTGCCAACCTGCTTCTCTGTGTGGGAAAAAAATAGGATATGTCATTGGATCTAAATTAGTACTTAAGATACTTTATATTAATGAATGGTTGCTCCTCATTTCTCGGATATATTCTAATGTCTCTTTGAAATGGTGGTTCTCCTTCATCATTTTGAAACACCATTGCAACCTCATTTGATGTTGGTAAATTATAACGGCGTCTATCAGTATGTCTATCTCTTTTAAGCACCATATTGACCTTTGGGATTGGTAATTGATGTCTTTCTGCATGAAGTTGTTGTTCCTTTTCTACTTCTGCCATTTTTTTAAAAGGTTGAGTATAAGGGTTATTTGCCATAATTTTATCTAGCTCTATAAAAACACTGGGGGCCTCTGCCAAACAGCAATTGAATAATTGAATAGGGCTCTAAATAAGCACATAGCATACTTTTTTAAAGAAGTTTTTAGTTAGTGAAGACCTTGGTTTTGGATAGATTCTTACTAACTAAAAACTTCTTTCAAAAAAATATGTTATGTGCTTATTTAGGGCCCTATTCAATTGGCCAAAGTGCAATTGAATGTGGGCCTGGGTAAGCATTTTTTATTTTCTTGCAGCTGCATACGTTGGTCAACAGCTTCCATTGTATCTAGGACATATAATTGAGCAAATTTTCTTTGCTCTCCTTCCTCTGGATGTAAATGGGAAGTACGATGGTAGGTTTGGCCTTGGCCTTTAAAGCAGTAAGGGCCATTTCCTGGTACATTAGCAGCTAATGTTGCACCCATAGATGCAAATTGTATGATCTTATGTTTGTCTGGAAATATTTGTAGTTTGGAAAAGTCGGTTCAGTCATAATGTCTTTTAAATATGGTGGGAATTGTTGTCTTTCTGGAAGTTTGACCTTGCCTTTTTGACAGCAACTAATGAACAGTCCATCTTTGGGTCTTGTTTAAAATGATAAGCTTCAGAAAAGTGACAGAGAATATTCATGTCACCACAATTATGAACCTCTACTTCTACATACTTAAGTAAAGGACAAGTTGAAAAGCATATAGTATTTTCATTTTCGGAATCATCATTTGGAATGTTATGTGATGGTTCAGGAACAGGTTCTAAATGTTTTGTTTTTTTTGTAGCTTTTTTTGGTGTATCTTGATTTTTTTTCAAGTGATAGTTTTTTGCTTGCAAGTCTTTTCCGTTCTTTTTCTCATCTAATTATCTTCTGCTCCTGCGTCTGTTGGTTTGCCCATCTTTGTTGTCGTTCTCTAGCTTGACGTCTTATCTTTTCCTGTTTGGTCTCGTTATTAGGCATCTTTATCTGTAAAAGAAAATAATGTATTATTAGTTTAGTTTGTGATGTGCAATTGATTTTAAAGTACAGTATATATTATTTTTTATTTTTACTGTAATGTTTTTGTTGCAACACTTTTGTGCTTCAACATGTAGTTTATTTGTATGTCATTATAGGTCATTGTAGATGAAGTTATTTTCTAGAGTGAAATTACTATGTCTTATTTTGTAGTTGTTATTTTTCTATGCGTACCAAAATATTGTCCTGTGGATCCTATTTAGAAATCCTTGAACAACCAACCAAGGTTGTACAGAAACACCTTTTATGCAGCCTTTATTTTAATTTTTATTGCCACATACTAATTTTAAAAAATTCAATCTTTATTTGTACATTTAAAATGTTGTTAAAAATGCAACGATTAAAAAAATCATGTTAAACCCAAGGGGCCTCATTCTATTATCGGCCGTAAATCGGCCGTAAGGCTGCGATTCCTTGCGAGGGTTCTGTTAACTCGCGATTCTATTATACGGCCCCGCAAGGATCTCCTTTTACGGCCGGCCGCATATCTTGGAACCGGCCGTAATCTGTGAAATATAAAAACTGAAAAATAAATTCAAGCCTGCACTGTACAGCTCTGTAAATGCTAGGGATCATATTGGGGGACATGAGGATTAAAAGGAACCCACTCTCAAGCTTGCACATCTGCCCAAACCCGAGTTCAAATTAACTGTTTATTTGCCGGCTGCGGCGTGGGTGTGTCTGAGGTGCTCCAAGCACTCTGGACTTTTTACATGGATATTTTACGGATATTAAAAATAAAATATTTTACGGATTTGAGTACAGGATAATTATGTGCTATTTTTTCTAACACCTAAAATCCCTTTATAGTCTTCTCAAAGTGCAGGATGGCTTTATTTGAGCTATTTTATGTGCTTAATTGGTGCTAGCGAGACCTTTTTCCTGCAAGTAACTGCGGCTCGTTTTTAGCCTTGCAGAGAGGTTTCCCGGAGCAATTGAATTGCAAATCTCTTGCGGCCGTTTTAGATCAAAGGCTTTCCTCCGGCGCGATCGGCCGCAAGAGATAGCAAGGCACCGGCCGCAAGCCTGCCGGAATCCCCGGCCGTAAGGGAATAGAATAGCCGAATAGCTTGCGGCCGGTCCTTGCGGCCCCGCAACGGCTGCGGCCGATAATAGAATGAGGCCCAAGGTGTTTAATCCTTTGGGTTTTTTTGACGTCCAGCAAATTATTAGATGTTTTTTTAAGTTTTATTTTTGTTGTTATTATATTCTTTGCTTTGATCACAGCTTTTTTATTTAATTACTTTATTATGCTCAAGTCAATAAAAGATTTGGTTTTTCAATTCAATTGTATTTGTGTATTTTTGATTATGTTTCCTTAGTCAAATCCTTATCAGGTACCCTGGATTTTAATTTACATAAGATTAATTTTTTTTTTACATAAGATTAAGATAAGGTTTTATAATTGTGTTATTGTATATATTGTGTTAATCTTTTATCCTGTTTATTTATGTTAATTCGGAATTCTATTTCTTAAAGTGCATTATAATTCAAGTTGTGTTATTCAAAAATTCTTATCTTAAAGTGCTTGTGCTATTTGACTTAGTGCTTATTTCTTCTTATATTACCCTTTTACCTCATGACTGTTAGTCTGTCACAGTCACTACTTTACCTTATTCATTTATACTGCTAATACTGTGCTATTTAAAAAAAAAAAATGTATATACTCCTGATTATGCTGTTTCTTAAACTATATATTTCCTAAATGCTTCTGTCTATTGTTTTTTAGAAGGAGGTTGTGTCCTCCCTTTTCTTCAGTTTTTTTGCTTTAATTATGCTTTTACTCCTTTTTCCTTTTTTTTGCTTTTCTATTTCCTTATTTTTGTATATTACTCTATTGTTACTATATTGAGACTTTATGGTGAAGGAAATGGCTTTCTATCTTTCTTTTAAGTTAGTAGTGGACCTGGAGCTTTAGAGCTGTATCTATCATGCTCCACGCTATATTGGGGTGGTCTGCGCTGTGATCGCGCTTACTGATGACGTCACAATCTCCCGACGCGCGTTTCGTGAGGCTCTATCAGTCTCTCACTCATTAGGGGCACAGTGCTGCCTTCTCTGTGGAGCTATTTATAGTTTCTATGGCAATTAGTTAACTCTTTGTGTTCCATAGTTTCTATGGCAGTTAGTTAACTCTTTGTGTTCCATAGTTTCTATGGCAATTAGTTAACTCTTTGTGTTCCATAGTTTCTATGGCAGTTAGTTAACTCTTTGTGTTCCTGAATGTTTTTGTGCATGCTTTATTTTCATATGTTGCTTTTGACGTTCTTTTTTACTATATTATCTTTATATTATTTAAATAAGTATAATGATTTTGAATAAGGAAATTACTTTCAAAGTAATACTTTTAACTTGCTAGCATTAGTATGCCTTTGTATTATTTTATTAAAACTTTGTTTGCTAAACATATTATTTGATTTTAAATTATAATTATTTTGCATATTATGTTAATTTATTTTTTTATCTAATCCGGATACTTATTTTTATTTTTTATTTTACTATATTCTTTATTGTTTATTTATATTTCATTATTTGTTTGTATATGTTATTTATTTATTTATATGTATTTATTTTATTTATGTTTTATATTTATTATTATTATTATATTAAAGACTTTTATAGATAAAGATGGTATTCTAATTACTTCTTTTAATTTTTCTTATCTTTGATCAAAAGTTGTTGTTTTTTTAAAATGTTGTATTTTGTTTTATTAGTAATTCTTTCAAATGAATACTATATATATACATTCTTCTGTTAAACTTTTGTATCCTATTCATATATTAAATCTCAGTATTTTTCATAAGAGGTTTTTTTCAAATGAATGCTGTATTTGTAAATTCTTCATTTAAACCCTGTGTTTTTTTTGTATCCAATTGAAATATCCATTTTGCCTCTTGACACAGTAGGTGTTTATCCCAATCTCCTCTCCTTCTATTAGCCAGTTCCTCTTATTTTTCTTTTCTTCATAGTGGCTATGTACCAGGAGATCTTTTAGGTTTTTTGCTCTTCTGTATGTAATTGTACTTTGTTCTGTAAGTACTTCATCCAGATGTCTGTCTAATTTCAAGATGTTCCAGTGTTTTTTCAATATAGATCTTATTTGTTGGGATTGACTGGAGAAGTTTGTGATGAATCGTATAGGTTGTTGTTTTTTGTCTCTTTTATTTTCAACCAATAGTTGATTTCTATCCTGTGTTAAGGCCCTATGGTATGCTTTCTTTAACACTTTTTTTGTGTATCCTCTTTAAATGAATCTTTCCTGTAGTTCTTTAGCTTGTATTTTGAATTCTTGTTGACTGCTACAGTTTCTTTTTTATACGTAAATACTGTCCTGTTGGTATGGCTTTCTTTGTTGTAATTGGATGGTGACTCTTCCAATGTAACAACGAGTTTGTTGCTGTTGTTTTTCTATAAGTTCTTGTTGCTAGTTCTTTTTTGGAATTTACATAGATGCTTAAATCAAGGAATGTCACTATTTCTTTATTGAACTCATATGTTAATTTTAAATTTTGTTCATTATTATTCAATTTTTTTATGAACTCTTTGAGTTCTTCTTCAGAGCCTGACCATATGATTAATATATTGTCAATGAATCTTATCCATAGCTCTATTTTTTGTGTATAAGATTCATTGTTTTCTGAGAATACTATATTATTTTCCCAGTGACCTAAATATAAATTTGCATAGTTAGGGGCACACGGCGTCCCCATTGCCGTGCCCCTAATCTGTTTATACCATTGTTTGTTGAAGATAAAATAATTGTTATCCAAAACAAATTCCAATAATTTTATGGTAAATATATTTTGATTTTCATAATCCACTCCTTTAGAATCTAGGTATGCTTTCACCGCTTGTAATCCATTTTCATGTTTAATGCTTGTGTAGAGTGATTCTACATCCATTGTTACCAATAGGGAATTGTTTTGTATTGTTATTCCATCTATTCTCCTCAATGTGTGACGTCATCAGTAAAAAAGACACCCCCATCCTATTCCTATCCATGGATGCTGAAAAAGCTTTTGATAGGGTAGGGTGGGATTTTTTGATGCAGACCCTCCATAGATATGGGTTTGACTCATTTGCATCGAAAGCTATAGCTGCCCTATATAAGGCTCCCTCGGCATCGGTTTTGGGGAATGGGGTACAATCAGATTATTTTATGGTAACAAATGGAACCCATCAGGGTTGTCCGCTATCTCCCATTTTATTCGCATTGACCCTAGAACCCCTCGCTATAGCTATTAGGGCTTCGTCGGACTTTAAGGGGATTAGAGTAGGCAAAAGGGAATACAAGATCTCCCTTTTCGCGGATGATGTAGTAGTATATATGGAGCAACCTCATATATCTATGAAGGCGCTGATGGAAATCATTACTAATAGTAAGGTGTCTAATTATAAATTAAACATAGAGAAATCTCAAGCACTAAGTGTTAATATTCCAGAGGAAGACGAAGAGCGCCTGACTAGTAGGTATCAGCTGGCCCACACAAAGGGATTTACACACCTGGGAATTAACTTTAGTGATGATATAAGAAGTATTCAAACCTCCAATTTGAACAATTTATATATATATCATCTAAAGAGCTTATTGAGAACTGGCCGGTCAATCAAATATGCTTCTCTGGTAGAATTGCAACAATCAAGATGTCTCTCCTTCCTAAACTTAACTATGTATTTAGATCTTTCCCTTTTTCAATCTCAAGCCAATGGACAGCTAAATTCCAGAAGATGATCGATAGATATATTAACAAGAACGGTCAGATCAGAGTTAAAAAAGCAATAATGAGTCGAAAATTTATAAATGGTGGCATTGCATACCCAATGGTTTTTCACTATCAGGAAGCAATTAAATTGGCGCAATATATAAAGTGGAGTCAACCTCTTTCCACTCACCCGGAGAACCAGATTTTAAGTGATATGCTACACAATATCGACCTTAATGCTCTATTGTTCACTCCAAAACTAGCATTAGCATACATTGACCCGAGAGCAACCATTTTGACTATAATGGTAAAAGAGTGGATAAAAATGAACAAAAAATTTAAATTCATAGAGCAATATAGTGAACTTACTCCTTTGACAACATTAGCACGCATGAATTATATCTACTTAGAACCAGAATGGAAAGACAAAGGAATATATCTACTGGGGCACATTATAGATAAAGAAAAAGGAAAATTTTTAGATTATAACATGCTAAAGTTGAAATATAATATATCAACTAAACTTTGGTTCACTTCACATCAAATTTCACGAGTTTTGAAGAATATAAATAAAAACATTACTCGGCAAAGCTTAAACAACGTTGAAATTTTAATAAAGTCCCAAAATACTAGACACTTGATTTCTAAGTGTAGTGAGATCATTTATAAGCAAATACAGACGGATACAACTAGACCTATGGACCTCTGGGCTAAAGATATGCAGCTAAGGATACCTAAAGAGTCATGGCAACAAGCCTTAAAATCTCTAAATAGGTTTGTTAAAAATACAAACCAGAGAGAAATTCAATTTAAATGACTTAATAGATGGTACTGGGTTCCCTCCAAAATCTACTTTATAACATTTAAACCAGAAATTAAATTATGCTGGAGGAACTGTGGGAAATCTGCAGATATGTTCCATATATGGTGGGAATGCCCTATAACCCTTCATCTTTGGAAGGAATGTTCTAAATACTTATCTATTATATTTAAGACAGAAATGATAGTAAAACCCCAGATGGCCTTGTTTAATATTTTTCCCCCTAAGATGGAAATAAAAAATAAAGCGTTTATGACTCAAATTTTTCAGGTAGTAAAAACTGCAATTGCACGAAATTGGAAGAAAGAGGATCTTCCAAAACTAACTGAAATATTGGCCATGATGGGATACAATAGGGAACTAGAGAGGGATTTTAATATGGCATTTCAGCTAAAACAAGACCCTGTAAAATGGGTAGTTTGGGACTCAATTTTTAAGTAACCTCTACGGGGTAATCTCACGAAGACACCATATCTTCCCTGGCAGATCGATCCCTCCCTGGCTCTTCCTCCCTACCTTCACCAAGCTGGCTAGAATATGAGTGGAATGAAAGGGTGTGATAGGATATGTAAGTAATTTAAGAGAGAAGTTTAACTGGTTAATCTCTCCATTAGGTTGAAGAATATTCAACCAAATATTAAAGTTTGGATTTCATTCATAGCCATATGTAAGTTTAATACAATGATACACTTTAAGTCTATTAATAGCAATAAACATGAAAGAACAGTTACACTCTTATGATTATGATTATTGTTATAATGTCAGGGCACAAATGTATGCCTTCCGTATTTTTTGTCTGGCTGTGTATATAATATGTAAGGTATTATTTATGTAAATGGAGATTTTAAATTTAAAAAAAAAAAAAAAGAGACAAAAAACAACAACCTATATGATTCATCACAAACTTCTCCAGTCAATCCCAACAAATAAGATCTATATTGCAAAAACACTGGAACATCTTGAAATTAGACAGAGATCTGGATGAAGTACTTACAGAACAAAGTACAATTACATACAGAAGAGCAAAAAACCTAAAAGATCTCCTGGTACATAGCCACTATGAAGAAAAGAAAAATAAGAGGAACTGGCTAATAGAAGGCCAAGAAGGATGTAAAGCATGCGGCAAATGTACAGCATGTCCATTTTTATTAAAAACCACAGAATTTCAAGATGCAACAGGATTAAAGAATTATAAGATAAGACACAATATAAATTGTCTAACTGAAGGTGTTATCTACCAAATAATTTGCTCATGTAATAAAAAATACACAGGCAAAACCAAAAGACAGTTAAGACGCCGTGTATTAGAACATGTCAATGATGTTTTAAATTTAAAAGATACCCTAATAGCAAAACATGTACGTCATCATCACAACAATAATCCATACTGTTTGAAATTCATAGGTATTGACCACATACCAAAAACAGCAAGAAGAGGAGATTGGGATAAACACCTACTGTGTCAAGAGGCAAAATGGATATTTCAATTGGATACAAAAAAAACACAGGGTTTAAATGAAGAATTTACATATACAGCATTCATTTGAAAAAAACCTCTTATGAAAAATACAGAGATTTAATATATGAATATGATACAAAAGTTTAACAGAAGAATGTATATATATAGTATTCATTTGAAAGAATTACTCATAAAACAAAATACAACATTTTAAAAAAACAACAACTTTTGATCAAACATAAGAAAAATTAAAAGAAGTAATTAGAATACCATCTTTATCTATAAAAGTCTTTAATATAATAATAATAATAAATATAAAACATAAATAAAATACATACATATAAATAAATAAATAACATATACAAACAAATAATGAAATATAAATAAACAATAAAGAATATAGCAAAATAAAAAATAAAAATAAGTATCCGGATTAGATAAAAAATAAATTAACATGGTATGCAAAATAATTATAATTTAAAAATCAAATAATATGTTTAGCAAACAAAGTTTTAATAAAATAATACAAAGGCATACTAATGCTAGCAAGTTAAAAGTATTACTTTGAAAGTAATTTCCTTATTCAAAATCATTATACTTATTTAAATAATATAAAGATAATATAGTAAAAAAGAAAGTCAAAAGCAACATATGAAAATAAAGCATGCACAAAAACATTCAGGAACACAAAGAGTTAACTAACCGCCATAGAAACTATGGAACACAAAGAGTTTACTAATTGCCATAGAAACTATAAATAGCTCCACAGAGAAGGCAGCACTGTGCCCCTGATGAGTGAGAGACTGATAGAGCCTCACGAAACGCGCGTCGGGAGATTGTGACGTCATCAGTAAGCGCGATCACAGTGCAGACCACGCCAATATAGCGTGGAGCATGATAGATACAGCTCTAAAGCTCCAGGTCCACTACTAACTTAAAAGAAAGATAGAAAGCTAATTCCTTCACCATAAAGTCTCAATATAGTAACAATAGAGTAATATACAAGAATAAGGAAATAGAAAAGCAAGAAAAAGGAAAAAGGAGTAAAAGCATAATTAAAGCAAAAAAACTGAAGAAAAAGGAGGACACAACCTCCTTCTAAAAAACAATAGACAGAAGCATTTAGGAAATATATAGTTTAAGAAACGGCATAATCAGGAGTGTATACATTTTTTTTTTTTTTTAAATAGCACAGTATTAGCACTATAAATGAATAAGGTAAAGTAGTGACTGTGACAGACTAACAGTCATGAGGTAAAAGGGTAATATAAGAAGAAATAAGCACTAAGTCAAATAGCACAAGCACTTTAAGATAAGAATTTTTGAATAACACAACTTGAATTATAATGCACTTCAAGAAATTGAATTCCAAATTAACATAAATAAACAGGATAAAAGATTAACACAAAAGAAATGCAAAGGCACTTAAAACATATACTCCAGTGAAGTGCTGTATGAATAAACAAAACTATACAACAGACAAAAGTATTATAAAACCTTATCTTAATCTTATGTAAAAATGTTTTATCTTATGTAAATTAAAATCCAGGGTACCTGATAAGGATTTGACTAAGGAAACATAATCAAAAATACACAAATACAATTGAATTGAAAAAACAAATCTTTTATTGACTTGAGCATAATAAAGTAATTAAATAAAAAAGCTGTGATCAAAGCAAAGAATATAATAACAACAAAAATAAAACTTAAATAAACATCTAATAATTTGCTGGACGTCAAAAAAACCCAAAGGATTAAACACCTTGGCCCTCATTAAATTGCAACTTGGCCAATTGAATAGGTGTCTAAATAAGCACATAACATATTTTTTTTAAAGAAGTTTTTAGTTAGTAAATATCTATCCAAAAGCAAGATTTTCACTAACTAAAAACTTCTTTAAAAAAAATATGCTATGTGCTTATTTAGAGCCCTATTCAATTGGCCAAATCGCAATTGAATGAGGCCCCTTGGGTTTAACATGATTTTTTTAATCGTTGCATTTTTAACAACATTTTAAATGTACAAATAAAGATTGAATTTTTTAAAATTAGTATGTGGCAATAAAAATTAAAATAAAGGCTGCATAAAAGGTGTTTCTGTACAACCTTGGTTGGTTGTTCAAGGATTCCTAAATAGGATCCACAGGACAATATTTTGGTACGCATTTAAGTAATAACACCTAGGCCTAAAAAATAAACTAAGATCATATTATTGTTATTTTTCTATTGTCGTTTTTAATTGTTTGGTTAGAGGCATAGCAAGGCGAAGGTAATAGCATTCAAGGTAATTTTAGATGTAACATTTTTATAATGTTAAAGGAGTATGTGTTATTTTTTTTTGGGAGGGGCTTCTTAGCTATTTTTAATGTGGTAGGTTTGGCTTATAGTCATAGTAGAAGGGCAAAATGTTAGTAATATATTGATGTTTGCAATTTTTTCTGTTGTTGATTGTTGTAATAGAAGCCCTATATTTTTGTTAGAGCCTTATAGGGTGTTGGTGTGAAAAGCAGGTTTGTATTGTTGTTTTGTAGGTTGGGGTAGTATTTGTTGTGGTATTTTATTTTGGGTGCGTGTTTGGGTTTGGTGGTTAATGTTGTAGGTTAGGGAGCTAAAGAGAGAATTTAGAGTAGAATTGTTTATGTGTTTTGACTATTTCTTGTACTATGCTGTTTTATCTTGTGCACCTTATTTCGATACATTGAAGTCAGGGTTTACTGTTAAAGGTTGTTGTAGGTAAAAGGTAATTAGTAGCTAAATTAGAAAAGGGTCACCAATATTTCTTGAAGGATGGTGATTTGTGGGGCTTATTGTTGTTGGTGTGTTGTTGTTTTATTTGATATTTGCTGTTGACATGGCTGTACAGCAAACATGTTAATTTTCTTTTTCTTTTTGTACTTGTTATACTGTACCTTATTGGAAGTGTGATTTGAAGATGAATATCCTTGGATCCGCTGATGTAAATCTTCATCCGAGAGTCTTCACGTAGTGTCTGTTGTAAAAGAAAAAGATAAATGTTAGTTGATTGTAATATTTTTTTCATGAATAGCATGGTTTATTTATTTTGAAAGCAATGTGTTGTGGTATTCATTTGAGAGTGTGTAAGAGTATACAGCGGTGGGTGTAATTCACTAGTATGGTTTTTTGTGTGGACTACTGTTGTAATTGTATTCTTCTTTTAGTGTAGTAGTTTGTTAGGCATGAAACAGGATTTCATATTTTTTTTAATTGTATCTGTTATCCGGATTTGTTATGCTGTTTTTTGTGCGCCACTTGAAAATGGTTGTATTTTATTTCTCAGTTATAGTTCTATTTCTTCGTACAGTAATCATTAATGTTAGTTGTATTTTCTATATCTTTGTTGGACTATCCTATTTTGTGTGCAGCCCTTTTGGGATGATGTATTTGGCTTGTGGCTCAGGGTTTAAGTTGTTGTAGAGTAAACATGACTGTGATTTGTATTTTCTGTATGTTGGAAGTATTTGCAGTACTATCCTGTTTAGCATCCGTCACTTCTGGTATGCTTAATTTGGGTTGTTTGTAAAGGTTTGAGGTTGTTGGAGAGTAAATGTGAATTTTGTTTTCTATATGTTGGTGGTCTTTTTTTGTACTATCCTGTTTTGTCTCCACCACTTTTAATATGCTTAATTTTGGTTCTTTGTGAGGGTTACAGGTTGTTGGAGAGTAAACAGAATGTGCCTTTTTTTTCTATATGTTGTGGGGATTTTTTGTAGTATCCTGTTTTTTGTCCACCACTTGTGGGATGCTGCATTTGGCTTCTGGGTGATGGTTATATGTTCTTGTAGAGTAAACAGGAAGAATATCTATTTTTTCTGTATGTTGCTAATGTTTTGGATGCTATCCTGTTTTGTGTCCGCCACCTATATTTTATTAATGCATTGTGTTAACAATTCTTTTTGCTATGGAAGTGTGTTTGTTAGTGAATTGTATATGTGTTTGGCAACTTTCTTGAACTGTTGTGTTCTTGTTTTGCTGTAAATTGTATTGAGTCTTTAAGAGGATTAACATTTTTTGTTTGACTTGTGATATTGGTGGTCAGTAAACATGGGATTGTGTGTATTTTTTTGATTTGTTATACTATACCTTGATTGATTTTTGTTGTATGTATGACAGAGGGGCCCCTACTGCCAATGTAAATCCGGTAGTCTTCTTGTAGTGTCTGTTTGAAAGAGAAAGGAAAATGGTTAATTGTATATTAATTTTTGTTTTTGTTTGGAAAAGCATGGTCTTTTTCTGCATGTAATGTATTTTTGTCTCTTATCTCTACTTCTTTCTTTCTGTTGTTGAAAAGTAATTCCCTCTCACAGTCCACGCTGCAAATTCCTGAGTGACGCTGTTGATGCAGAGTCTGTTTGAATAGTGAAAAAAGGGAAAGATTGAGCTGCAGGTTACATATGTATGGGTGTCCTTTTTTTTTCCGGACATTATTTACTGTAAATTAATGTCACTTGAATATAATTGTTTCATTAGTTGGAGTTAAGCTGAGCTTGTTGTAGGGCCTATACACATATATGTGCATTTGACATATCACTATACATGAATGACATCTTGTTTGGGAATGTGGGAAGTGTTTTATTTTTTAGTTGTAATTTTTTGGGTGGCTTTTCTTAATAAATGAAATATATTATAGCTTACCTCTCAGTTTGAATTTGCAGATTGTGAAGTTGTAAATTCAGAAATCATTCTCTTCTCAAGTAACGGCAGCAGTGAACTATCCAGTCACATTGTTCTTCACCTCAGGAGAAATGTAGAATTTTCTGAAAAGTGGGCAGTATTTATAAACTTTTGAGTGGTTGAAACTGTTAGAACGCAATACGCATGCGCTATTTGCGTTCCAGCGTTAAATTTGCGTTCCAGCCGCCATTTTGTGTGTCTCATGTAAATGGTGGGTAATAGCAGTGTGGTACGTGCCGCAAAGTATGTGTTACATGCATCGTGAAGTGGTCTGGAGCGTCCGTTGCGTTTTTTCGAGTTCATGTAGTAGTTTTGCGTCCTTAGCCTCGTTTTCGTTTTATTCGGCGGCCATTTTTTCTCTCGCTTCAGGGATTTTCAGGTGTCTAAAGTCTTTTATTTCAAGTTTAATTGAACTTAACTTTTGGAGGTCCTTGGTGCCTACGCTTGCTGTAGGTAATGTTTTTATGTATTTATTGTGTGTATTTATTCTGTTTTGAATCTTTTCATATGGTGTGTTTTTTGGGCGTGAACGTGGTATTTGTGCGAGCTCGTAATGTTTTTACGTATCTTGTTTGTTCTCGTAAGTCCGTAAATTTCGCAAGGGCCGCAGTTGCTGGCAAGGAGCGCCTTCGGCGCTCCATGCCGGCAGCTGAGGCCCTCAATTTATCCGCATGCTCACAACTATATATGTGATAGAATCACATTGAAGTATATTATATAGCAAGACCTGCTATCCTAACAAGGCATCTGAGTATTAATAACAGTGTTTCCATCTCTCATAGAGCAGGTTTGTCAATACCTGTATCTCTTAAAGTTAAAATAAACACAGTTAAATACGGGTCATTGGCAGCATGGGAATAACTTAAACAAATCCCCTGTGATAGTGGACACTGTAGCACATATTTCCAATAGTAACGACATACTGATTTGTTGAAATCAGTGCTCATAATTGAAACATCATAGATTATGTTGATTAGCTTAAAAGACATTCAAGTTTGTTTTTAGACATCTTTTATCTTCTGTGTTTTTTCATTTTAGTTCATAGTTATAATAAAGATCAGTATTATAAATTCCTTTTTCTACTTTGGAAAAATTGAGTGTAAGGTGACTATTTGTACATACTTTAAGTGATTTTCTTATTATCATATTTGGTAGCAACAAGCCAAAAAAGGAATTATTTTGGAAATTGATTTTAAGCCTTATCAAGAAGATTATTTTATTGTTATTTTTTTTTGTAGTACCTAAGATCCAGCAGTGTTTTTTATTTTTCTGTTACACAAATACCCAATAAACACAAATTGGCTCTTCTCCTAGTTGGGCATTGACATATAGCAAGACATTGGAAATCTCTGGGTCCTCCATCTTAGAGGCGGAGCTACCACCGGTGCAACCTCTGTTCTAGGTGGCTCCTGTGGGTTCTCTGTGGCTCCTGTGGTCCTCGGTGGCCCCAGGGCTTTCTGAGGCCTGCAGTTTCCCTGTGCCCCTCATGAATCCTGTATAGCCCCTCATGGCCCCCCCGGAACTCTGTGGCCCCCCCTCGGCCCTGTGGCCTGCCATGGAAGAGGAGTGCAGCATCGGATGAGTAAGATGTATAGATGCATATGTAAATGTATACATATTTACAGTACTACTGTACAGTGGAGGGCTTCTGTCTCTCTTTTGCCCACCATATATTAAATGATTGCTGTGGTGAACTACCTACTCATAAGGTCCACAACAAAAGCTGAGATTCTGCTCCACGCTGATGATAACCAGTAAGCTTGAAATAGTGGTATGCTGATAGGATTCACAGCTTGTGTATAATCCAACATTGGCTTTGCATAAAAGCTGTGTAACACAGCAGGCATAAGCTTAAAGGAACCAATGTTTAAAATCGGCTATGGCTTGAAGAGCGAGGGATTTGTGGGCACATTTGCATGTCCCAGCTCAGCTTTCCAGAATGCAGTGTAATAATTGATTTTCTCGGAATTCTGAGCTGAAAACAGGTTTTTGACTTGTTTTAGACATTCTATTACTATGTACTATTTATTTACTATATATATATATATATATATATATATATATATATATATATATATACTAGCGAATTGCCCGTCAAAAAATGAAGGCAATGACATTGTAAGTGAGCTAATGCTATTTGGTGTATAATAATAAAATAACTAATAGATTAATAAAGTAATATACTTTACCTATTTTGAAGTAATATATGCAGGAAGCATTGTGTTGAAGAGCTGCCAATCTGTTTTGATGTTGCTGCAGCATTAGTGGTGTGGAGCTGCGGTGTAAGCGTGATGAATGTGTGCAGCATAATAGTGTGCGTGCGCGAGACCAAACCGTTAGAGTAGTTGCGTACTTCTGCATTGTTCTAAAATGGCGGGTAATGTGTGGTATACGTCTGTAGCGGAATATCCGTAGGTGTTTTGTGATGTTTTGCGTGTTTCTTGTGGTGTTTTGCGAGTTTGGAGTGCTGTAGCCTCGTTTTCGTTTTGTTCAGCGCCCATTTTTTCTCTTGCTTAGAGAATTTTTGAGTGTCTAAACTCTTTTATTTTGAGTTAAATGAAGGTGTAACTTCATTTTTTGAGGTCCTGGATGCTCCCTCTTGCTGTAGGTAAGCGTTTTATGTATGTATTGTGTGTATTTATTGTGTTTTTCATTTTTTCCTGTCCACGGGTTGCAGACGATTTTTGTGAGGTCGTAATGAGTGTTAACGTGTCTCGTATGTTGTTTGCGTTACGGCATAAAGTTTGCGACGGTTGCTGTGTTCTATGTTGTTTGCGTTACGACGTTGTAACGGAGTTGGAACACGAAGTCCAGTATCTCCGCTGGTATACGGTAAAATATCCAAGAAGCACTGCAGTCTCACAAGCCCCAACCTCCCATATTGGACGACACTCAATTGGGAGTCAAAGAATACTGTCTTTATTTTGTTATCCAGAAGTATATATACATCTCTTCTCACAGGTAATACACATCACCCTATTTGGCCACACAATACACATATAGAGACAATAGGTGTGGTCACACCTTCCTGAGGCTACCTGGCTACTTTTATACAATACAGACATTGATTAGCTTATCCTTCTCTTTGTGCTATCTCTCACAAACACTTTACACAATAGACTTTCCTATCACAGGAGCCCCTGTGATAGGATTATCTTTTAGGCTCGCAGACCAACATATCTACAGTATAGCAATGTGATCATATTTTAACCATAAGAATAAAATAACCATAAAACAGGGTTTTTCTTCACACTCTGCATCCGAAAGTGCATAGCAAAACTGCAGATCCTTTGTCCGAGCATTTAAAGGGCCAGAACCAGTCTAATAAAATCCACTATGCTCAAATAACATACAGTTCAAATACAGGCAATAATCAATGCAAAAGTCTCTTGTGGCTGCTTCTGCCACAGACGTAAAGTTTGCGAGGGTCGCAGTTGCTGGCAAGGAGCGCCTTCGGTGCTCCATTCCAGCAACTGAGACCCTCGCTTTGCGAGGGCCGCGGCTCGCTTCTTAAGCGTTAGCAACAACTTGTATGCTCACAACTATATATGTGATATATATATATATATATATATATATATATATATATATATATATATATATATATATATATATATATATGTGATATATATATATATATATATATATATATATATATATATATGTGTTAATATTTCTACTAGGGATACCACATACTTGGGAAGGGTCTATGACTTTGGAAATTACAGATTTCAAACAAGATGCTAATAATTTAGTAAAAATGTCAGAATTTAAAAGAGTAATACAGTCGGTCTCCACTTTTTAAGGTTTTCTTTCTCCCCTTTTTTATAAATTAAAACTACCACCCCCTGCTTCCATGAAGCTAGTAAAATATTGGTAGTGGAGACTTTCTCAATTAAGTTTAAAAAATATTTTTCTAAAACGTCCCAAAAAGTACAAAAAAAAATTAATAGGTATCCCATCATGTCCCAGGGTTTTCCCTTTTGAAAAACTTTAAACTGTATTTAAAATCTCAGTGCTATTAAAATTGTTTTATAAAAATGTTTTATCGTCCGTGTTAAAAAAAAAAAAAAGATCCTATTTTATCTAAAAAGTATTCCTCTAAAAATATATCTGTTTTTTTAAAAGAAAATAAATCATAATAAAAATTGAAAACTACTTGTTTAATTTTTTCATTTCTGTTTCTCCTTTCATATTTTTAATAATTTCTTATTTCTTAACTTTTTAAAAAAAATAACGGGAATACTTTTCATCTTCTTCTAAAACTTTTACTCTAGAATTAAAAATGATTTGTTTTCCTTTTTCTTTAAAAAATATTTGTATTTCTTCTTTTAGTTGAGATGAACCCTCCTCAATCTCAAAGCCCTGACTTTAGGCTTTGTATAGTACCTAAAGGCGAAATTATAATATTCTATACTCTTCTCTTTTTTCTCTTGCTTTTTTTTTTGTCCAATGTGTATAAAATAGCGTTTTATTTTTTGTTTAATCTTATCACTCCACAAAATAATATCTTCTTCATCTCTAAAATTATTCAATTGTATATATTGGTTTTTAAAATCCTCTCTAATGTCTTCTTCTTCTAAAAATGATGTATTAAGCTTCCAATAAGTGTTATTTGATCTGATTTTTTCTGACATTTCACATTCACATGTTAGTAAATTATGTAAAAATATTTTTTCAGACCATAATTTATTATTTAAAATTTTAAAATCCTTTGATAAAAACAAATAATCTATTTGAGATTTGGATAAAACATTGCTCCATGTAAAGCCTTCATTCATACTTTCTGACACTCTCCATCCATTCTGTAAGCTATCATCCTCTACCATTGTTATAAATATATGAGTAATTAACCAATTCTGGAGCTGTACTGAAGAGGTTAATATGCTTGAAAGTCTTGCTTGTGGATGTCCAGTTATCTGTGATGTTATCTGTCATAAGGAACAAAGGAAAGCTAACTTTCCCGAATGACACCCTGCTGGTGATCAAACAGCAAATGGTCAGTACTAAAAGCCTCAGGGATGAATTTGCATCATGGACACACAGCATTGGAATCAACTCAAGAAACAAGAGGTGGAGCAAAGGTGCAATGAAGAATCACATCCAGGGGTCATTCACTGATGAAAGATTTGAATGGCTGGGACAATCCCAGGGTGTGGCTATGATGTGTATAACTTGGCCAAATGGACTTGCTGGGTGGTAGAATTATCTTAGGAAAGGAACAGAGGAATCAGGAGGAATACTCTACACTCTTGCATACACACATTAGTATTTACACACATTAGTATTATAAAGGTAGAGCCTTGTATTTCAGATGCCAATCTCACCACTACTCTTGTATGTTAATAAACCCTTTAACTTCTAAGTTTCCAGTGTATTTGGAGTTCTTATAGCAGTCAGATGTAAGTTAACTGGTCAGGATATACAGTTAGAATTCCAGTATAAAAAGGACTATATTTAACATTGGCTGAGCCAGGCCAGTGAACCGTTCCTGTTTAAAGAAAATTGGTTGGTGCGCCCAGGACAAGCGGCACTCTACGCAGAGGTACCATTCCATGAGGAGGACTAGGTGAGATGGAAGTAATTAATAGTTTTGCAGATAATTGCACAATAGAATATGTGTGTAGAGGTAATTTGAGTGCATTAGAATTGCTTAATGATTTGTTAAAGCAGTTTGAAAATGCTGTTCATAAAATAAGAAAATGTGTGATACATAAGAAACAGAAGTATAATAGTAATTTAGCAAAGCTTGTATTACAGTACAAATGTGCTTTAGAAAAGTTAGAGATTCCACCTGGGTCGAATGTTACCTCAGAAAATGTTAGGCCTGTGAAATGTAATTGTGCTACTGAAGTTAAGACCGAGTTTTGCAATGGTGAAATTGTAGATTGCCTGGAAGATCCCATAGTGCAAATACATACGGTATTGAAACAGGCAAACAAAATGGAGGAGGAAAGATTCAAACGCAATACATGCCAAGTCATTAATACAGTAACAAATGCAGACAGTGCAGAATGTATTCCAGTGTGCTCAGATAGATTAGCAAGTCCAAACAGTAACAGCCCAGAGGGATGAATGTACAGGTCCCCTCTATTCAGGTAATTACAGCAGAGGACCCTTTTAAGAAATATGCCAGAAAGACCAAAGTTCTTATTCCTCCTTTTGACCCAAGTGTACATATGCTGGTAAATCTGGTCACCTTTGAACAGTATGTGGCTCAATATAGCCTTGATGATCAAACTGCTTGCCAGCTACTTAAGATATGGTTACCCCCACATTATAGCAAATCATTACATCTGCTACAGCAAGATGGAGTATGGGCTTACCAAGCATAGTGCAGTGATCAGGTTTTACAGTTGTCAGGTGTGGACATTATAGATACATCGTTCTTAAATACTATTGTGCCCCAACCAAATGAGGATCCATTTGCTTTTTGTTCCAAATTCCATAGTATTTACTGTAAAGCCACACATAGACCTGACTTAGATATAGGGGATCCCAGGATGCTACGAATACTTGCTGGGAAATACAAAGGCATGGACTTTACAAACCAGAATATATTAGGCAATGCACGCAGCTTTTCAGAATTTTTAATTCCGTTAGAAGACTGGAGAAGAAATACTGGTGCTACAGCAAAATCTGTGTTTGTCCCCATTACTACTAATGCCTTAGGTTACCACACAGCCTCAAATTCAACTAATGGTGTCCATGTTTGCTTTTCTTGTGGGAAAGTAGGTCATAAGACAAAGTATTGTTGGTACAGGACATGTGGAACAGGCCAGGAATATGCTATGGGATATCATGGCAAAGAGGGGCACTGGAAGCATAATAAAAAGCCTTATGAGACTAAAAGAAAATCTTTCAAATATGAAGGGCATAGAAGATATTCTTTGGCACCCAACTTGGAGAGCTGTTTGTATGCAGCACAAAATGGTTGTTTATAGGAATTTTGAGATGCCATGTTTTAAATTTGTGAAATGAACCAAATTTGTAATTTGTTTTTTTTCTTGCAGGGAAGTAATACTCATTTTAATCTGCATTGGGAGTATCAATATATTTAGTAATACCTATGAATATTAGTATGAAATATTGACAATCTCTAAATTATATAAGTTCCTAAAACCAAGTGGTACCATTCTGAGCTCATAGGACAATTGTTTGCAAACAATTTAATTTTTAGTTGTTAGAGTTTCAGTTTGTTCATTTAAATTGTGTTTGATTCTCTTATGTTTAACTAGATTTTATTCACTTGTATTAATTTTGTTTATTTTTGTAGGAACACTCCATTGGCAACATTCCTTTTTTTTTACTCCCTCAAAAACGTATTCTAGGGTTTAAACAAGACATTTTTTTTGTGCCTTGACTTGTGTTTTTTTTTTTTTTTTTTTTTATCATAGGTTTAATTTTTTTTTTAGTTTGTTTTGAACCAGTGTATGTATGGCACCTGTTTTTTTTTTTTTTAAACATTTTTTTTTCTCACTCCGAATTTTCTGTGTGAGTATGTGTGGTATTTTGGGTGTCAGATTTTGTTTTATATATACAATTTTGTTTTTTTTCTGAACAAAGTTTTTTTTTAATTTTATTTTATGTTTTTTTCTAAATATTTTTTCAAAAACTGATTTTCTCAACAAAAGAACAGCTGGGAGAAAGATGTCCCCAGGATGTTGAATGCCCTGTAACAATAGCTATCTATGGTCAGTAGGAGGTGTTTGTCTTTGGCTAAAACGTTAACTTCAAAGCAGGATTATTTACTTTTTGTTAACATTCAGATGCAGTCACTCACAGTAAACAGATAGCAGAACCCTGATGGCCTTGATTTCTTTTGTTTATAAGTACTGACGGAAACACCTAGATAATAAAGATGTAAAATCTAACATTTACATTTAGTGAAAAGTCAAGGTATTAAAGGGTACAATTGAGCATATTTAAATATATAACACAATTTATGGTTAGGTTCGTTAATTAAATATGGTACATGTATATCATTCAGTAATGGTTGATTTTAGTAAAATTACCAACAAAGGTTTATTTTTTATTTTTTAACACAAGTAAATATATATATATGTCCAATTCTAACTGTCCAGTTAAAATAACTTAGAATAGGCGATATATATATATATATATATATAGGCATATGAGAGACAAAGCAGTTTTATCATGAAACCATAAGTATCGATTTTTATCGACATACATTTTTTTTATACTATTGGTAGATCAATGAACTCAAATATTTCTTAGGTGATTTTTTCTATTGTTAAGTATTTTAGTAAGGATGACCATTACCAATGAAATACATCTACATTATTGTTGGTTTCTATTTGTGTCTAAGTTTGTAGTATAAGCATAATATACGATTTGATGTGCCATTTTTCTGATATGTACTGGATGCTAACATTTTATTTTATGTTTTTCTTTAAGATAAATAACTAATCTTAACTAACCCTATAAATTTTGATTCTGGGTTGTTTTTTTTTATTTTTAAGAAGTCCACATATTTTTTTTTATATTATTAATGAATGTTTATGGAGGCAGAAAGTCTTCTTGCCTCCATAAAAGGGGGGATATTGACTATTGTTCAGTTTCATTAATAATATTGGTTTAGATTTATTAATATTCATTTAGTTTCATATAATCAGGCCTGTCTGGAATTAATTGATCTAAATGTTAACAGGACCTAAGTAAACCATTCAGTGTTTCTGTAGTTAAAGTATATTTTATTATGTTGTACATATCTAAGGTGAGCTGAATTCTCAGACTAAATTACATTACAACATTTTAGGTCAAATCCATATAAAAGGGTATGTGTTTCTGTATGGTGCATTTGTGCACTGTAGACATACATTATATGCTTACTACAGTTATCTAAATGGATGTTGAACACAAATTATGAAATATATATTTTGTAAGTTATAATTACTCTCTATGAATGCACCAAACTTGCATTCATAAAAATATTACCCAATTCCTTAGTTTTTGAATTTTTTTGGCTATTTGTGTTAGATCAAAATGTAGAAATATTATTTTATTCAGTGTGTACTTTCCAGATTAATGTTATATGTCTGTTGGTGACCTGGGTCCTAAGTGGTTTTTATGGCAATGTTATAATGTCAGTACATAAATAATATCATTGAACAGGTCATTTATTAATAGTATTAATATACACTATTTGCAACATGCCAACATATTCTGTAATGCTATACAGGCCATAAGTACATGACAAAACCGTATTAACACTTTGCAAAAGAATGGAGGGCCCTGTCTTTGAGCTTAAAATCAAAGGTTCATATTCGTGTATATTTTCCTTGAAATGCCCTTATATTCTATGTTACTCCTTGTTACATATGTCAAATTGAAAGCATTATTATGACCATGTATTTTAGATATGTAAAAAGTACATTTGAATTGAAAATGTCCAAGTATTAGTTTTACAGAAAGTGTGAAAGTAACTTTTACAGTATTTAACATTTTAGTATAAACTCTATTTTTGTTTTATGTTCAAACCTATTGTTTTTTTATTTACCGTTTTGTTAATGATTTGTGATCAATGTTAATGATTAATAATTTATGTACAAATTGTCCACTGGTGATGTGAAGCGTATGATATCCAAGGCTAGCTTTATACTATTTAGAAGTTAGATATATACTCATGTAGTATCCACACTTCATTTCAGGGCCTAGCTTGTAATCCATATGCCACACTAGTAGCCACAAATCTGAAGAGGATTTGCCCCATCTTGCGAAGAGGATTTTGCCACCACAGTTAACAACGTCCTATCTCTTAGCACATGGCGAATGTGTGTCATTCAGACACAAAGAGGGGAATGTTTATAAATATATGAGTAATTAACCAATTCTGGAGCTGTACTGAAGAGGTTAATATGCTTGAATGTCTTGCTTGTTGATGTCCAGTTATCTGTGATGATATCTGTCATAAGGAACAAAGGAAAGCTAACTTTCCCGAATGACACCCTGCTGGTGATCAAACAACAAATGGTCAGTACTAAAAGCCTCAGGGATGAATTTGCATCATGGACACACAGCATGGGAATCAACTCAAGAAACAAGAGGTGGAGCAAAGGTGCAATGAAGAATCACATCCAGGGGTCATTCACTGATGAAAGATTTGAATGGCTGGGACAATCCCAGGGTGTGGCTATGATGTGTATAACTTGGCCAAATGGACTTGCTGGGTGGTAGAATTATCTTAGGAAAGGAACAGAGGAATCAGGAGGAATACTCTACACTCTTGCATACACACATTAGTATTTACACACATTAGTATTATATAGGTAGAGCCTTGTATTTCAGATGCCAATCTCACCACTACTCTTGTATGTTAATAAACCCTTTAACTTCTAAGTTTCCAGTGTATTTGGAGTTCTTATAGCAGTCAGATGTAAGTTAACTGGTCAGGATATACAGTTAGAATTCCAGTATAAAAAGGACTATATTTAACAACCATTCCTTTTAAAATACTCACAGCTCTATCTGTTCTTACATAGTTACATAGTAAGTAAGGTTGAAAAAAAGACTTTCTGTCCATCAAGTTCAACCTTTTAAGATCTCCCCTGATCTGCAATATGAGGATTAGTTATTAATTAATTAGTTGTTAATTGTTAATTAATTATTAATCAACTATTTATTTATTTATTTTTTAAATTAGTAATTAATCCAGAGGAAGGCAAACAGAAAAAAACCCAAGTGAAACTTAGCCAATCGTCTCAAAGGAAAATAATAATAATAATTATCTCTAATTATCCAGGATAACCCTGAATTCCCTTCTTAATTAGAAATAAATCCAGTCCCCTTTTAAAGTTATCTATCAAATCCGCTGTCACCACCTTCCTTGGTAGAGAATTCCACAGATTAACCACCCTTACTGTGAAGAACCCTTTTCTTTCTTTAAGGTGGAATGTTTTTACTTCTAACCTCAAGAGGTGTCCTCTTGTCAGTTGAAAACCACTTGCTACAAAAAGCTCCCTTGACAATTATTTATACTGACCATGGATGTATTTATATAATGTAATCATATCTCCTCTTAGATGCCTTTTTCTAAAGAAAATAAGCGTAATTTGGTTAGTCGTTCTTCATAACTTAGTCCCTCCATTCCCCTATGCAGTTTTGTTGCCCTCTGTACCTTTTCCAGCTCTAAAAATGTCCTTTTATCAAGTGGTGCCCAAAATTGTACTCCATATTCCAAATGAGGGCGTACTAGAGATTTGTATAGTGGCAAAATTATATCTGCTTCCCTTGCTTCTATACCCTTCCTAATACATGCTAAAATTGTATTTGCCTCTGCAGCTTCTGCTTGGCTTTGAGCACTGTTACCTAGGTGGTTTCCCACTAGTACTCCCAAATCCCTTTCAATATCTGATACCCCTATATTTGCTCCATTAAGATTATACATTGCATGGCTATTTTTCCTTCCCATATGCATAACTTTAATTTTGTTGTATTAAATCTAATTTTATGTAAATCCCTTTGAAGGGAAAGCACATCATTATCTGATTTAATTACCTTGCACAACTTTGTGTGATCAGCAAAAATGGAGACACTACTTTCCAGTCCCACCTCGAAGTCATTAATAAATATGTTAAAAAGGAGAGGACCTAATACTGATCCCTGAGGAACCCCACTTACCACATTAGTCCAATCTGAATATGTTCAATTTACAACAACCCTTTGCTTCCTGTCTTTTTAGCCAGCTATCAATCCATGAGCAGATATTTACTGCAATTCCTTTATCCCTTAGTTTGCACAATAGTCTCCTATGTGGCACTGTATTAAAAGCCTTTGCAAAATCCAAATAGACTACATCCACTGAGTTGCCTTGATCCAAGTTCCTACTAACCTCCTCATTAAAACGAATTAGATTGTTTGACATTACCTATCCCTCATAAATCCATGTTGACTCCTACTTATAATCCTGTTCAAATAGACATATTCTTGTATATTATCCCTTATTAAATCTTGAAAATTTAAATATAATGGTTTGGCTATTACAGAATCCAGTTCCCTCAGTACCCTTGGATGTATTCCCTCAAGATCCGGGGCTTTATTAACATTTATTTTTTCCAACCTCTTGGATTTCTTCCTGCGTTAACCAGTTATTTGGTGAAGGTAGTGTATCCCTATTATGTTGCAGTGACCCAACCACTGGTACCTCCCTGGTGTATACCGAAGAAAATAACCTATTTAGCTCATTTGCCTTTTCCTGGTCACTAATTTTCAGACAGCCTGTGTCACATTGTAATGTTCCTATAGCTTCCTTGCTCACCTTGTTTCAGTACTTTCACATCCTCTACATTCACCAGGCCATACTTAGGTAAAATCTTCACCTAAAATCAAAGGATTATTGTCAACTAAAAATAGATTAGGGATTTCTAAAAAACTCAGTTCTCTTTTTTTTCCGGTGGGCCATAAACATTTATACACTTAAATTTAAAATGATAAAATTGAACAAAAACAATTAAAAGACACCCAGATATTACTTCCTCATATGTTTTTTTATTTTATTTTTATTTGTTTTTATTCAAGGCAGATAACAAAATACATACATAGGCATACTTCAAGTTTCATAAAACCATGGTTACATGCATTTTGTGGTATTTTTCACTCAATCCATTACATTAATGTATTAGCAAAGTAGAAAGATAAATACTGCCTATCTTCCATCCGCCATAACCATTTTCTGCTATTTTCCTCCAATTTTACCTTATAACTCTCTAACTTATATACCATAGCTAGTTGTGTAAAGAATCATAATCCTCATGATTTTCTTTCTTATCTCGTCCCTCTTATATATTGATTTTTATACTAACTACTGACCTCCTATTTTCTCCATCCTCCTCCGCATCTCAGAGTATTCTTCCAATCCTCCGGCCTAACTGATTAGTGTACCAATGTAACGCCTGTGTATTCCACCCATGGGCCCCATGTCTCAATGTATTTGGCCATTGTATCTGCCAGGGAGTGCGTCATACGCTCATTTATTGCGATGTAGTTAATTTTGGACTTCACAGCGGGAAAGTCTAGCCCTTCTGATTTCCATTGTTTTGCAATAAGGCTTTTAGTTGCGAGTGTAATAAAGAAAAGTAATCTGTTTTGTGATTTGGATAATGTCTGAAGGGGCCTCCCCAGCAGGCACAGTTCAACTGTTAACTTTATGTTGCATTTAAATAGTAACGCCACTAACTCTTGCACCTGTGCCCATAATCTTTGCACTTTTGGACAATCTCACCATATGTGGATGAAGGAACCCGTGCTATTACATCCTCTGAAACACTCTGGGATTTCGGCGCTACGCCATTTAGCCATCCGTTCAGGCGTCGCATAAGCCCTATATAGCACTTTGACCGACGTTTCCAAGATGCTATAGTTTAGTGACCCTCAAAAGATGTTTCCCCATACCTCCTCCCAATCCTTCTGATCCCACCTAGCATTAAGGTCCTTTTCCCATGCTAGCATGTATTTCTCTCTAGGGAATTCTATTTTTGTGTTGAACAATACATACATGCTCCCTAATATCCCTTTCGTGAGCGGGGCGTTTTGACATACCCTAGATAGCCAGTTATGTCTAGGTCTGCCTTTGGCTCGCACTAGTGATCTGACAAATTGACTCAGTCTGTACCCATTAAAGTATTCCCTAATAGGGGGGTCTATAGTGTCCCTTATGTCCTCAAATGTAATTAATTTATCCCCCTTCAGCCAGTTCCCCAGCCTATCTAACTTATGTGAAGCCCACCAGTGTCTTGAGGTGGCTGCCAATTCCTTGGGAGCCTGGGGGTGATTGAGGACTGGTGTCATACAATTTGCTTGTGTGAATAGGGATGTATACCTCTGGGCCCATTTCCAGCTACCGATGGTGTTCTGAATAATTGGATTCATACATTGGGCAACTTTGTGTGGAGTATTCTCCAGCCATTTTAATGTATCCCAGGTGTAAGGGTGCATTGTGTGGTGTTCAATAAATAACCAAGATGGGTGATGCTCTGGGAAGTGGGCTAAGGGAATGAAGGCCAGTTGGGCCGCCCTGTATTAAAGTTTCAAGTTTGGTAGGGCTAGTCTACCTTGTTTTTTTTAATTTCCTAGTATATTTTTGGAGATTCTGGCAGGTTTGTGTTGCCATACAAATTTAATTATTAATCTCTGTAAGTCGGCCAGATCTTTCATATTAATTGCTATAGGGAGGGTTCTAAAGAGATACATCAATCTTGGTAGTAGATTAATTTTTACCGCATTTATCCTCCCAAGCCAGGAAATCTTATATGCGTGCCAGGTGTTCAAGTTGTTCTTTAATGTGTTATAAAGCGGTTTGTAATTAACCTTGTACATGTCGCGTAAGTTGGGAGGTTGATTCCTAAATATTTTATATGCGTGGGGGCCCATTTAAATTTGTATTCGTCCGCTATCAGCTTCTTGTCTTGTGCGGGTAACCCCAAGGCTAGGGCCTCTGTTTTGTCTATATTTACCAAAAAATTCCCTAAAATTTGCAGTAGGGGGGGAATGATGACTTAGGGTCAGTAAGGGAGCACAGTAGGTCATCCGCGAACAGGGATACTTTGAACTGATGTAGTCCTATGGCCACCCCTTTGATGGCCGAGTTTACTCTGATGGCCTGTGCCAAAGGCTCCATGGCCAGTGCAAATAGGAGCGGTGACAGGGGGCAACCCTGCCTTGTTCCCCTATGGATTGGAATTTTTGACATTTCCTTCCCCGGGAGTTTCAAGGTTGCTGTGGGAGTGTGATAATATGTTTTTATTACCCTCATAAATTCCCCCTTGAAGCCAAATTTTGCCAGCACAGCTTCTAGAAACGGCCATTCTAGGGAATCAAAGGCCTTTTCCATGTCTAAGGCCAGCAGGCATGCTGGAATTTTGTTAGTTTTGGTATGGTGGATTAATTGCATAATTTTCCTAATGTTATCCCCGGCCTGTCTTATCGGGACAAATCCTACTTGATCCTTGTGGATCAGTTTCGGTAGGAATGCCGAGATCCTGTCTGCCAATATTTTAGCCAGTAATTTGATATCACAGTTTAGTAGTGAGATGGGTCTGTAATTTTTTGGTTGAATTGGGTCTTTGCCCTCTTTGGGGAATAATACTATTTCCGCTGAGTTCAATTCCTGTGGCATTTTTCCTCCCTCTAATATTTCATTAAATAATTCTGCTAGGTGTGGGGCCAGCCTATCAATGAATGTTTTATAGTAATGGTTTGAGAACCCGTCTGGGCCCGGGGCCTTCCCTTTTTTAGTGTCTTGTATGGCTCGTCTCACCTCATCTACCTTGATCTTGGCGTTCAGTGAATTCAAGTCATCTTCCGTAAGAGTGGGGAGGTCCAATGCTTGCAGAAAAGCTTGAATTTCATGTTTGTTAACATTAGGGGATGCCTTGTAAAGGTTACTATAGAATCCCTCAAAGGTCTCTTGGATTCTCTTGGGGTTGGCTGTGATTGTCCCTTCTGGGGTTCTAATCTGGAATATTTTTGATTGTGTTTGTTTGGCTTTCAGCTTCCTGGCCAGCCAGGTGTCCGGTTTGTTAACCCGGGTGTAGTATCTATGTTGTGTAATTCTTAATGCTTTTTCAGTTCGCTCAGATAATAGCATGTCTAGCTTCCTTCTCACTTCCTCTATTTGGTCCCTAATTTGGGATGTGGGATTACTTTGGTTTATGGATTCCAATCTTTGCAGGTCCCTGTATAGCTGTTGTTCTACTTCCCTATGTTGTTTTTGCCTTTTGGCTGCTATTCCAAGGCATGTACCTCTAATGAACGCCTTATGGGCAAACCAAACCCACCCTATACCTGAGTCCCTTGATTTATTAGCTGCGAAGTACAGGTCTAACTCTCTTGTGCTATCTGCTCCTGAAGTTGGTAAATGGCTAAATGCATGTCGTTGATCCTCCACATATATGGGGGCCTATTATCTAATTGAAAGTCTACTTCCATTTTAACCATAGCATGGTCCGACCATGGGCAATGTATAATGTCTGACCGTTTTGTTTTTGTTAAAAGCTCTGCATCTATCAGCAGGTGGTCTAAGCGGGAGTATGTCCCATGAGGGTAAGAAAAGAAGGTGTATTGTTTTTCCCTCTGATGTTGTTCTCTCCATGCGTCTACCATGTTTAGGGCAGCTAGGAGGTGTCTAATTTGTCTAAGCTTCTTTGCAAACCGATTGTCCGTTTGTGCCCTCGACCTATCCACTGCTGGGTTCAAAATAAGGTTGAGATCTCCCCCTAATATGATTTTGCCTCCATCTATTCTTTTTAGTTTTTTAAGTAGGTCAATGAGTGTGTTGTGGGGATTTGTCGTAGGGGCATATAATGACACCAGTGTTACTCTGGCCTCTAACACCTTACCCACTAAGATTACATAATTCCCGTTTGGGTCTATTTTTTTTCTGTTCTAGTGTAAATGGGAAATGTCTGTGAAGTAGAATGGCTGCTCCTGCTTTTCTCCTGGCTTGGGAGGCTGTGCAGTATGTTGGATATTGCTCATCCAGATAAGAGGGGGGCTTATCTTTTCTGAAGTGCGTCTCTTGTATGAAAAGTACCGCTGGTTTGTGTTGTTTGTATGTCATAAAGGCTTTGCGTGTCTTACTAGGGCCATTGAATCCCTTGACGTTGTGCGTCCGAAATGTATAATCTAGCGTACTCATTTATAGTTGTGTAATTGTGTGTGATGTATCTGGCCTCCTACCTTTCGTCTCGTTCTGCGATCAGGAGAGCCCGGGATCCAGGCAGCCGGGGAGGGCGCCCCCCTTCAACTTGGGGGAAGAGGAGATATGGATGCGTTTGCCTATGGAGGATACTTTAAAATAGAGAGAGCAATTAATAACGGTGTACTTTTCCAGTAAACCAATAACTATTTTTAACAACAGAGTTGTTCACCGTTCCCCCTACTTCTTTTTTTTTTTTTTACTCCAAATTGCTTGTTCGTGTCTAGGGTCTCGGGCTGTCCCGGAATTATCCCTAGATAAAGAGTGGGTAATACATTTTTTAGAGCGTTACAAACAGGTAAAAACTTCTTATTAACTACTTGCAAACCTATCCATTACAAACAGGTGAAAAAACTTGTTTCTTATCAACTACTTGCAAAAATTGTCCAAGGTTTTTGTGTCTTATGACACTTCTCAGTCCTCAGAAAATGTTCAGTCGCAGACCCAGGGGGTCCACCTCTTGTTGTCTCAGTCCTGCATTTCTATTTTGTTCCACGATGCCATTTTAAACTGCATTGGCCAGATTCTAATCCTTTTTGGAGGCAGTTATAGCTCCTTGGGGTGTTCCTCCCCTCCGCTTGTCTTCTGGGGGCTGGGTAAGCCTAGGGATCTCTGGCTGGTTGATCTGCCTTTGTGTGGTCCTCCCAAACTTGGGTATTCCTTCTTTCCCCCCTCTTTGGGATCTCCGTCCATTGTCTCGCCAGGGGGTCCCCAGCGTTCGGTGCTTTCTGCTGCGTACCGGGCCCTTCTTGCAGTAGATTCAGCTTGTGCAGTTGATGACGACACTCATCTATGTCATGGGCTAGGTAATTCACTCCCCTTACTGTGAATTGGAGGTTAAATGGGAACCCCCATCTATATGCTATCTTGTGACGGGTTAACACTTCTAGCACTGGCCGCATGTCTCTGCGTCGTTGGAGGGTTGCTGGGGCCAGGTCTGCGTATATCTGTATAGGGGCGCCATCTGGTCTTAGAATTCGTGTAGCCCTTCTTGCTGCAAATAGTATCTTGTCCCTTGCCTGTTGGCGCAGGAAGCGAGCTATGACGTCTCTTGGCATAGATGCCCTGGCTGGGCCTCCTAGGGCTCTATGTGCCTGCTCAATTTCCATACCGACCTCTTGGCCTCTCGGCATGATGTGATGCAGGAGTTCTTGGAGATATGACAGCAGGTCAGTCACTGCTTTTGGTATACCCCGGAAGCGTATGTTGTGCCTTCTCGATCTGTTTTCAAGGTCTTCCAGTTTCAGCTGTAGGTTCCCAATTTGCTCTGCATTGTGGGCGATGTCGGTTCTGTCTTTGTTTTGGGCGTCAATTATTTCATCCACCGTGGTTTCAAGTGTATGAGTCCTTTGGCCTAAATCTTTTAAATCTCTGTGTAGCGGAGCCATTGCTTCGGCCAATTGGGTCTTCAAGAGAGATGCGAACCATGCTTTAGCTCCCTGCGATAGATTGACATCTTGTGTCGTGTCCATCTGCCCCCCTTCGGCGTCTGAGATGTCTGATGCACACGATAGTGAGTCTATAGGTGAGGGATGTTCCGCCGCTCCTTTAAAATGCTCGGGGATGCTTTTTACTCCCAGGCTCTTTCGTGGTTTAGTTGGCTTGCCCACGATGCTATTGTCAGTAAGCTTAGTCTTGATAGCTATAGTAATAGTAATTACATAGTTACATAGTAATTAAGGTTGAAAAAAGACTTTCAGTCCATCAAGTTCAACCTGTTAAGATCTCCTCTGATCTGCAATATGCGGATTAGTTATTAATTAAATTATTGATTAAAAATTATTAATAGTATAGTATTGGAGAATGAATAAAGAGTTAGTCCATCAAGTTCAACCTTTTTAGATCTCTATTGATCTTTTTAATTTGGACTATTTATTATTATTGTTAATTGTTAATTATTGTTAATTGATCCAGAGGAAGGCAAACATAAAAAAAACCCCATTGAAACCCTGCCAATTGTCTCATAAGGGGGAAAAAAAGCAAAATTCCTTCCTGACCCCAGAAACTGGCGATCAAATTTCTCCCTGAATCAATATTCCTTCGCTAGTTATCTAGGATAGCCTTGAATGCCCTCTTTATTCAGAAATATATCTAACCCCTTTTTGAAGTTGTCTATCGAATTCGCTGTCACCACCTCCATTGGTAGAGAATTCCACAGTTTAACCACCCTAACTGTGAAGAACCCTTTTCTTTGTTTAAGGTGAAATCTTTTTTCCTCTAACCTCAACGGATGTCCTCTTGTCAGTTGAAAATCTCTTGCTACAAAAAGCTCACTTGACAAAGCCTTATATGGACCCTGGATGTATTTAAATAACGTAATCATATCTCCTCTTAGACGCCTTTTTTCTAGCGAAAATAAGTTTAATTTTGCTAGTCTTTCTTCATAACTTAGCCCCTCCATTCCCCTTATTAGTTTTGTAGCCCTTCTCTGTACTTTTTCCAGCTCTAAGATGTCTTTTTTGTGAGGTGGTGCCCAAAATTGTACTCCATATTCCAAATGAGGGCGTACTAGAGATTTGTATAGTGGCAGAATTATATCTTCTTCCCTGGCTTCTATACCCTTCCTAATACATGCTAATATTTTATTTGCCTTTGCAGCCGCTGCTTGGCTTTGAGCGCTGTTACCTAGGTGGTTGTCCACTAGTACTCCCAAATCCCTTTCAATATCTGATACCCCTAGATTTGCTCCATTAAGATTATAGATTGCTTGGCTATTTTTCCTTCCCAAATGCATAACCTTACATTTATTTGTATTAAATCTCATCTGCCATTTAGCCGCCCATTTCTCTAATTTATGCAAATCCTTTTGTAGGGAAAGTACATCATTATCTGATTTTATTACCTTGCACAACTTAGTGTCATCAGCAAAAATGGAGACACTACATTCGAGTCCTACTTCAATGTCATTAATAAATATGTTAAAAAGGAGAGGACCCAATACTGAGCCCTGAGGAACCCCACTTATCACATTAGACCAATCGGAGTATGTTCCATTTACAACAACCCTTTGCTTCCTGTCTTTTAGCCAGCTCTCGATCCATGAGCAGATATTTACTGCAATTCCTGTATCCCTTAGTTTGCTCACTAGTCTTCCATGTGGCACTGTATCAAATGCCTTTGAAAAATCTAAAAAGACTACATCCACTGAGTTGCCCTGATCCAAGTTCCTACTAACCTCCTCATAAAAACTAATTAGATTGGTCTGACACGACCTTTCCTTCATAAATCCATGTTGACTGCTACCTATGATCCTGTTCAAATAGACATATTCTTGTATTCTGTCCCTTATTAACCCTTCTAAAAGCTTCCCAACTACAGAAGTGAGGCTCACTGGTCTATAATTCCCCGGATTTGCTCTAGATCCCTTCTTAAATATAGGTATCACCTCTGCTTTTCTCCAGTCATCTGGTAGAGACCCTGTAGTGAGCGAGTCTTTAAAGATTAGATATAATGGTTTGGCTATTACAGAACCCAGCTCCCTCAGGGAGGTTGTGTATGTGTAGACCTTATGGTGTTACTTCTGTGTGCTTTTTGACTTTTTTATTTTTATTGTTGTTGTCTTTACTTTGTTCTTCTTGATCTAGATTAGGGCTTTGTTGAATAGGGCATCTTT
This sequence comes from Discoglossus pictus, assembly GCA_027410445.1. NCBI lineage: Eukaryota > Metazoa > Chordata > Amphibia > Anura > Alytidae > Discoglossus > Discoglossus pictus. The sequence goes on from CM050163.1 coordinate 261,758,488, forward strand.
ATTTTCAAGCATGTGGACCCCCTTTGGGTTTGACTCTTAAGGCATCTCTATCTGCCCTTGTTCCCTTGGGTTTAAGGGCACTTCACAGTCCAGTATTCTAAAAGACCTACACGTTACTTAGAGAGCTTTGAGGCCTAAATGTTCTTCTTGAGTCTGCTCAAAATATCCCTGTTTCTGGTCATGTACATAGTTACATAGTATTTAAGGTTGAAAAAAGACTTTCAGTCCATCAAGTTCAACCTTTTAAGATCTACTCTGATCTGCAATATGCAGATTAACTATTAATTCATTAGTTGTTAATTAATTATTAATCAATTATTTAATGTTTTTTTTTAATTGTTTTATTATTAATTAGTCCAGAGGAAGGCAAATAGAAAAAAAAAAAAAAAAAAAAAACAAGCAAGACTTAGCCAATTGTCTCAAGGGGAAATGTAAAAAATTTGGATCATTACTGTCTCTCTAATTATCCATGATAACCCTGAATACACTTTTTAATTAGAAATAAATCTAGTCCCCTTTTAAAGTTATCTATCGAATCCGCTGTCACCACCTCCTCTGGTAGAGAATTCCACAGTTCAACAACCCTTACTGTGAAGAACCCTTTTCTTTCTTTGAGGTGGAATCTTTTTACTTCTAACCTCAAGGGATGTCCTCTTGTCAGTTGAAAACCTCTTGGCACAAAAAGCTCCCCCAACAAATCTTTATACTGAACCTGGATGTATTTATATAAGGTAATCATATCTCCTCTTAGACGCCTTTTTTCTAGAGAAAATAAGTTTAATTTGGTTAGTCTTTCTTCATAACTTAGCCCCTCCATTCCCCTTATTAGTTTTGTTGCCCTTCTCTGTACCTTTTCCAGCTCTAAAATGTCCTTTTTATAAAGTGGTGCCCAAAATTGTACTCCATATTCCAAATGAGGGCGTACTAGAGATTTGTATAGTTGCAGAATTATATTTGCTTCCCTGGCTTCTATACCCTTCTTAATACATGCTAATATTTTATTTGCCTTTGCAGCTGCTGCTTGGCTTTGAGCACTGTTACCTAGGTGGTTGTCCACAAGCACTCCCAAATCCCTTTCAATATCTGATACACCTAGATTTGCTCCATTAAGATTATAAATTGCATGGGTATTTTTCCTTCCCAGGTGCATAACCTTACATTTATTCGTATTAAATCTCATCTGCCATTTAGATGCCCATTCCTCAATTTTATGTAAATCCCCTTGGAGGGAAAGCACATCATTTTCTGATTTAATTACCTTGCACAACTTTGTGTCATCAGCGAAAATGGAGACCCCACACTCCAATCCTACCTCTAAGCCATTAATAAATATGTTAAAAAGGAGAGAACCTAATACTGAACCCTGAGGAACCCCACTTTCCACATTAGTCCAATCGGAGTATGTTCCATTTACAACAACCCTTTGCTTCCTGTCTTTTAGCAAGCTCTCAATCCATGAGCAGATATTTACTGCAATTCCTGTATCCCTTAGTTTGCCCAATAATCTCCCATGTGGCACTGTATCAAAAGCCTTTGCAAAATCCAAAAAGACTACATCCACTGAGTTGCCTTGATCCAGGTTCCTACTAACCTCCTCATAGAAACTAATTAGATTTGTTTGACATGACCTATCCCTCATAAACCCATGTTGACTCCTACTTATAATCCTGTTCAAATAGACATATTCTTGTATATTATCCCTTATTAACCCTTCTAAAAGCTTCCCCACTACAGAAGTGAGGCTCACTGGTCTATAATTCCCTGGATTTGCTCTTGCTCCCTTTTTAAATATAGGTATCACATCAGCTTTTCTCCAGTCATCTGGTAGAGACCCTGTGTTGCGTGAATCTTGAAAAATTAAATATAATGGTTTGGCTATTACAGAACCCAGTTCCCTTAGTACCCTTGGATGTATTCCATCAGGACCCGGGGCTTTATTAACATTTATTTTTTCCAACCTCTTTTGGATTACTTCCTGTGTTAACCAATTATTTGGCAAAGGTAGTGTAGCCCCATTTTGTTACAGTGTCCCCACCACTAGTACCTCCCTTGTGTATACCGAAGAAAAGAACCTATTTAGCTCATCTGCCTTTTCCTGGTCACTAATTTTCAGACAGCCTGTTTCCCATTCTAATGTTCCTATAGCTTCCTTCCTCGCCTTCTTCCCATTAATATACTTTTAAATATTTTAGGGTTAGTATTACTCTCTTTTGCAATTAATTTTTCATTTTCTATTTTAGCCAGTCTAATCACGCTTTTGCAAGCCTTGATGATTTCCTTGTATTCCCGTAAAGCAGTCTCTGTCCCCTCTTGTTTGTATAATTTAAATGCCTGTTTTTTACTCCGTAACTTGATCTTTAAATCATTGTTAAGCCACATGGGTTGTGATTTACTCCTTTTACTTTTATTCCCACACGGTATATGCCGATGTGTATGTATATTTAGTAAGGATTTAAATGTTGTCCATTTATGTTCAGTGTTTTTACCTATCGGTTCTCTGTCCCAGTCTATACTTTGTATTGCTGCCCTTAGACCGTTAAAATCTGCCCTTTTAAAATTAAGAGTTTTTGTTGGCCCCTTAAAATGTTGTTTTTTTAATTCAATCTCAAATGAGACTGTGTTGTGTTCACTGTTTCCCAAAGGTTACCCTATTTCAACATTTGATACAATATCAATATTATTTGTAATGAGTAAATCTAAGATAGCTTCATTTCTAGTAGGCTCCTGTATAACCTGGGCCAGATAATGATCCCTGAGTGAACTCAAGAACCTGCTCCCCTTAGCTGAACTGCTAGTCTCATTTATCAAGTTTATTTCAGGGTAATTAAAATCTCCCATTATTAGAACTTGCCTGTGCTTAGCTGCATTTCCAATCTGTAACAATAATTGTATTTCCTCACTTTCAGCTATATTTGGGGGGTTATAGCATACTCCTACTAATATTCTTTTGGAATTTGCTGCTCCGCTATTTGACTTTACCCACAAACATTCAACTTTATCACTAGGTCCACCATAAATATCTTCTCTGACTATAGCCTTAAATTCAGGCTTAACATATAGACAAATCCCTCCTCCTCGTTTCCCATTGCCTCTATCTTTCCTAAATAGGTTATCACCATCCAGATTAACAGTCCAGTCATGAGATTCATCCCACCACGTTTCGGTAATGCCTATTACATCCCATTTTTCATTAATTGCTAATAATTCTAACTCTCCCATTTTTCCTTGCAAGCTTCTGGCATTAGCAAGCATACACCTTATGTTATGAGTCTGTAGTTCTGAAGTGCCTGCCACTGAACTTGAATTACTTAGTACTACCTCCCTATTGACTATACTACCCCTCCCCCCATCTCCTCCCCTATGAGTTGTTAATTCATCCCTTATACCCTCTACACTTTCTACCCCATTACTTATATCTAGTCCCTCCCCCCCCACCTACTAGTTTAAAATCTCCTCAAGCCTTTCTACCATCCTATCCCCTAGTACAAAAGCTCCCTCATCATTAAGGTGCAATCCATCCCTACTGTAGAGATTGTACCGAAGTGAGAAGTCAGCCCAGTGCTCTAAAAAGCCAAACCCCTCCTTAGTGCACCATATCTTTAGCCACACATTAACCTCCCTAATCTCCTTCTGCCTCCCTGGGCTAGCACGTGGCACTGGTAGTATCTCAGAAAATACTACCTTGGAGGTCCTTGCCTTCAGCTTATTACCTAGTTCTCTAAAATCATTCTTTAGGACACTCCATCTTCCACTAACTTTGTCATTGGTACCAATATGTACCAAGACCGCCGGTTCATTTCCAGCCCCTCCCAATAATTTGTCTACCCGATCCATAACATGACGAACCCGAGCACCCGGGAGACAGCAAACTGTTCGATTGCTGGGATCTGGGTGACAAATCACCCTGTCTACATTCCTAATAATAGAGTCCCCTACAACCAAAACCTGTCTGTTCTGCCTATTCTGCCCTCCCTCTCCTCCAGTAGAGCTGTTCGTCCCGCTGTTAGAGGGAACAGCTCTATCTGGCATTGCCATTCCTGAATGTACATCTCCAACAGTTTCACTCAATCTGGCAAATCTGTTGTTTGCCAACTCAGAACTGGCCTGCCTCCTCCTGTTCCCCCTGATTCCCCTTCTAACTGTAACCCAGCTGCCTCCCTGGACATCCTCACTAGCCCCAGCTCTACCCTCCATGCTAGGCCAAGCTAAACTGTGCTCAGTGAGCACCAACTGGTGGAGCAATATCACTAAGTGGAGTAATATCACTAAGTGCTGCAATTCTCCTCTCCATTTCTCCAATTTGAGCTTCCAGAGAGGCAACATGCTCACACCTCTCACAAAGGTATGGACCCTGGATCATCTGTTCCAGTATTGCATACATATGACAGGATGTACACTGAATAAGGTTGCCACTGGACTGACTCATAATTATTATTATTGTCTACGAAATTTCAGTGGGAAAAATAAAGAATATAAAATAATATATTTATATACATTTTTCCTCATTTGCACTATAAATCTGCCCTCCCTTTTCTTTGAAGGCCCTCATTTTATTTAAACTCCTAGGCTTTTCATACTGAAAATGTTCGCAAGCTAACAAGTTCCCCTTCTCCGGTTTATATTAACTTCTGCCTTCTCGCCTGGGCAAAATTAGTCACTCTGCAATTTATCAGCCTTTACTTGTAAACAGGCCCCAAACCAGCTCACAAATCCTTTATCCTAGTTTAACAGTCAAGCCACACCCCTCTCACCTGGGCACAATTAGTGCTCTCTGCAGTTTATCAGCCTTTACTTTTTAAGGTAAATCCACTTGTAAACAGGTTAGGTTCTTTTAATTTGGGGGTATGTGTGCCCATTCAAATTGCATATGCTTGCTTTTATACCTTTGGGTGAGTTTTATTGTTCTTTGCTGGGTGCCCCTTTCAGTAATTCCCCCGTCTTGCAGGGTGGGTTCAATCCAGGATAGCCTGTATCTCGCAATTGTGTATCATAGTCTTTTTAGTATGCTCCCGGCCGGGCGCTCACTTGTCCCCCCTCTTATTCCTTGTTTCTTGCTCTTTAAGTGAAGACGGTTGAGGCCTTTGCAATCCCCTTGGGATTTTGTCCTCTGTGTCTTGTCTTTCAAGAATTTTTACGGCTGATGCAGTAATTTTGGCTCCCAGCCACTGTGTTGTTTCTGCACTGCAGTGTTTGTTGGAGCTGTGAAGTCTTTGAAGTGGCTACCCAGTTTATTATTTTTCCTTCTTTACCCCTTTTTGTGTGTGATTTGTTATAGGGCTCAGTGGGGGTTGTATATCCTATAAACCCTGCCGTGGGCCCTTATCTGTTGCTGGGCTGGAATGCAGAATATGGATGGTGTTGTGGCTGGCTGTGTCAATATATCCCTCCTTGAGAATTAGGGTTTCTGGGCTGGTTGCAGGTGGGCAGTGGCCTGTCTGGGCACTGGGGGAGAGTTCTGGGCACTGAGGGGGATTTCTGGGCACAGATGTAAATTTTGGGCCCACCTCGTGGTGCCACAAGATGGTGGCCACTTTTTTGCTGGCTTTTTTATTCTGCCCCGCTACTCCTTTGCTTTTCCCCCTGGCCCTCCATGTTGATACTAGTTAGGAGGGTGTTTGCCCCTCTCTCTTTCCCTCTGCCTCCTGGTGTCTAGTGGCTTGTACAGAGCCCAGAGCCCTTCTTGCTGTCCGCTTACCGGAGTGGCCAAGATGGCGGCCTCCTCCTCGTTGCCTGCTCCTGCCGGCTTCCTCTTCTCTCCTGCGATGGGGACTCCTCTTCTGAGCCTCTGCGCCTCTCTCTCCTGCCTCCCGCTGACCCCGGGTGGCCGCCTGGGTCCGTGCTGCCCCGGATTGGGGTGCCTCTCCACACGTCTGGGTCTCCTGGCTGGCTCCTCCGCCTCACGTCACCCAATTGTCCTCCAATGGGCTGGTGAGCTTCTTGAGGGTTCAGGACGGCTCCCCCTGATGTCCCCCAATGGTGCTGGGGTTCCTTCTGGGTCTTTTGGGCAAATATAAGCCCTTAGTTGCTGCTTTATGACGGAGCTCTCCCTTGACACGTCCTGCTGGTCCGGACGTTGGCTCCTCTTCCACTTCCTCATATTTTTAAATGATTAATTTTAAATAAAATACCAACTACTATACATTTATTTCCATTACCTCTGGACCACACTTGTGGTCTTTTTTCCCAGTCTTTTTCTATACCACTTTATTCAAATCTTTTTTTCAATTCCACACTCCTGCAAAAATAATATATCATCTTTTCTTGTTTTTAAAAAAATCATACAGAGCTGCCCTACGTATAGTGTTTTTTAGGCTCTGTACATTTAATGTGCTAACTTGGAACATTGGTCGATGTTAAAAAAGGTCTTACCTGGCACCTTTGGCACCAAAGTCCTTGCCCTCAGACTCAATTTCACTGGGCGCGGGACTATTTTCTATTTCCGTTCCGACTGTTAATTTCTCAGTATCTGAGGATGATATATCCCAAATCTGCCCTTCGAAATAATTTTCTGACTAGAAGGCTGTAAGAGCAGAATTTTCATTATTATTGATATTATCAGGTGCTAGTACGGGAAAAAGAGTGGGGTCCACCTGTGTTTCTGTTGTAAGATCTGTTTCAGACCTCCATTTTGACTTTTTTTCTGGAAAGTTCTATTGCTGAACCTCTCCTGTTTTTTGATTGAGGAGGGTTCCAAGAAATGTCCATGCTTACCCCAGTTGATGGAACAATCGACTCTTGGCTTCTTCTTCGTCGTCACTTAGCGTGAATTTCTGTTTGTTACTCTTACGTGGCTCTTTTTTCTCGGTTTCAGGTTTATCCTTCTCCCATCTTCTGGAAGAAGATTTTTCAGAACAATCCTTATGCAGATGGTCAGACTTTCCACAGAGATCACATTTTTTTTTCTATGCAGTTTTTAGCTTCATGTTCATTACTTCCACAGAATCTGCACACTTGGATTTTGGCACATACATTATGTCCATACATTTGGCAGTTTTTACAATAAGGAGGCATTTGGTTAATAAAAAGGAAATCTCTATTCCTCCATATTGTGAAGACAGGAGGGTATCACCTATACCCATTCCATCCCTTAGGGTCGAAAATAAATGTCCCCCGAAACGTCCTCTTGCCTTTCCATACTCCAAGTCCATTCCTCACTACTGCAGCATATCTGATATTCAGACAATAGCTGCTCAGAAATTTCATAATTACTCCAAAGAATGATGTTACTTTTATACCTTTCATAATCGGGGAATCCACTTGGCTTCTGCACAACTCTAAAATCCAGTTTGCCCAATACTCAGAAATCAGGGTCAGGTCATAAATCCCCTTCCTCCGAAATTCCTGAAAACAAAATAATTTGTCAAAGAAGAAACTAAGAGTCTCATGCAAAAGCCGTTTTTGTATGTAATAACCATTCTTTTCAGTTTGGAACGCAGGTTGAACTTCAAAACGAAGGGTGCCGTTCCATGAATGGTCCTTCCGGACACCAGCTCCAACTCCTCCACTCTCGGATCCGGTTCCAGGTTCTGCTTGGCCTCCAACTCCTCCAGTAGTAGAATGCTCCGCCATAATAGCAGTGCTGATCACCACTCGTTTATCCAGCTAGGCACCAAGCCAATAGCAGCATGCAACTTAAGGTGTAAATACCGATGTTGCAAGGCCGAGGTGATGCGTGCTCAGAATAGCCTTCAACAAGATCCACTAGAAATCTTGCCAATTGGCAGAGAAGCAATCCAAAAACCTACTCACAGCTGTTTCAAGCTTAATGGCCATCATCAGCATGGAGCAGGATCTCAGCTTGTGTTGTGGACCTTATGAGTAGGTAGTTCGCCACAACAATCATTTAATATATGGTGGGCAAAAGAGCTATAGAAGCTTTATACCGTAGTAGTATAGTAAATAAATAGTACATCTGTGTTCACATTTGAATGTCTAAAACAAGTTAAAAAACCTGCTTCCAGCTCAGAATTCCGAGAAAAACAGTTATTACACTGCATTCTGGAAGCTGAGCTGGGACAATCAAATGTGCCCACAAATGCTTCCATAGCCATTTTCAAACATGGCTTCCTTTAAGCTTATGCCAGCTGCATGTATATATGTACTGTATATGTAAATGTACGTGTATATAATTATAAATATAAATATATATATATATATATATACAGTATCTCACAAAAGTGAGTTCCCGCACTCACATTTTTGTTAATATTTTATTATATATTTTCATATGACAACACTGAAGAAATTACACTCTGCTACAATGTAAAGTAGTAAGTGTACAGCCTGTATAACAGTTTAAACTTGCTGTCCCCTCAAAATAACTCAACACACAGCCATTAATGTCTAAACCGTTGGCAACAAAAGCTAGTACACCCCTAAGTGGAAATCTCCAAATTGAGCCTAAAGTGTCAATATTTTGTGTGGCCACCATTATTTTCCAGCATTTTTCCACTTCTCCATGATAACATCACAGAGCTGATGGACTTTAGAGACCTTGCTCTCCCCCTTCTTCCATTTGAGGATGCCCCACAGATGCTCAGTAGGGTTTAGTTCTGGAGACATGCTTGGTCAGCCCATCACCTTTACCTTCAGCTTCTTTAGCAAGGCAGAGGTTGTCTTGGAGGTGTTTTTGGGGTCATTATCATGTTGGAATACTGCCCTGCGGCCCAGTCTCCGAAGGGAGGGGATAATGCTCTGCTTCACTATGTCGTAGTACATGTTGGCATTCATGGTTCCCTCAATGAACTGTAGCTCTCCAGTGCCTACAGAACTCATGCATGCCCAGACCAAACATATATACACATATGTCTATATGTGTATATATGTTTTCTATAATATGTTGTGTTGATTCCCCCTATATGCATTTACCTGAGGATGTCAGATGCCTCCACTCTCTCTGCATCACTGTTTACATTAAAACTGAGCATTTCATCTTATATCGGCACTGGGGAGCTACAGTTCATTGAGGGAACCATGAATGCCAACATGTACTGTGACATACTGAAGCAGAGCATGATCCCCTCCCTTCGGAGACTGGGCAGCAGGGTAGTATTCCAACATGATAACAACCTCAAACACACCTCCAAGACGACCACTGCCTTGCTAAAGAAGCTGAAGATAAAGGTGATGGACTGGCCAAGCATGTCTCCAGACCTAGACCCTACTGAGAATCTGTGGGGCATCCTCAAATGGAAGGTGGGGGAGTGCAAGGTCTCTAACATCCACCAGCTCCCTGAAGCTCTGGTGAACTCCATGCCCACGAGGTTTAAGACAGTGCTGGAAAATAATGGTGGCCATACAAAATATTGACACTTTAGGCTCAATTTGGAGATTTCCACTTAGGGGTGTACTAGCTTTTGTTGCCAACGGTTTAGACATTAATGGCTGTGTGTTGAGTTATTTTGAGGGGACAGCAAATGTACACTGTTATACATGCTGTACACTTACTACTTTACATTGCAGCAGAGTGTCATTTTTTAAGTGTTGTCACATGAAAAGATTTAATAAAATATTTACAAAAATGTGAGGGGTGTACTTACTTTTGTGAGATACTGTATATGCACACACATATATTTACACACATACATCACTAAAATAGTTGTCGTACTTCGAGCTGTTGTTGCGTTGCCAAGCGAGTTGTCTACCCGGGGATGGAGGCCCCCACAACAGCTGCAATGAGTGCCGCAGGCGCTCATCGTGAGGCCCCTAGGACGCAGCACTCTCTGTCTACTCTCCATTGTCTCTCTCCTCCAGCCCGTAGCATCTGCCCCGGCCTTCGCGCCATAGGCGCTCATTGCAGGGCTCGCCTGCCCCACTGGTGCTGTCCTCCCTCCTTCCCCCCTTCTCCTCCTCCTTCCCCGTTATCATCCTTCCCCCCTCTCCAATCACCTTCCTGTTCCCCTCTCTCCTTCTTACTATGATGCGAGGAGCTGCCGACGCTCATCTCTCCCCTGCATATAGCATGTCTTACAGCTGTGTCCGGACCGGTATATGCTAATGACGCATCACGTCATTAGCATGAAATGACACTTAAGAAATGACATGTGCGTCACGTCATTAGCATATGCTGGTCCGGACACAGCTGGAAGACATGCTACATGCAGGGGAGAGATGAGCATCGGCAGCTCCTCGCATCATAGTAAGAAGTAAGGAGAAAGGGGGATAGGAAGGTGATTGGAGAGGGGGGGGGGAGTGAGGAGGAGGTTATGGGGGAATGAGGGAGGAGGATGAGAAGGATGATGATAAGGAAGGGAGGAGGATAAGGGGGAAGGAGGGACTTAGAAGTAGGACAGGAAAGTATTGTCTCCATTTTTGCTGATGACACTAAGTTGTGCAAGGTAATTAAATCAGAAAATGATGTACTTTACCTCAAAAAGGGATTTGCATAAATTAGAGAATTGGGAGAAAATTTAAATGGCAGATGAGATTTAATAAAAAAATAAATGTAAGGTTATGCATCTGGGAAGGAAAAATAACCATGCAATTTATAAACTTAATGAAACAAATCTAGGGGTATCAGATATTGAAAGGGATTTGGGAGTGCTTGTGAACAGCCACCTACGTAACAGTTCTCAATGCTAAGCAGCAGCTGCAAAGGCAAATAAACTATTAGCAGGTATTAAGAAGAGTATATAAGCAAGGGAAGCAAAAATAATTCTACAAATATACAAAACCCTAGTATGTCCTCATTTGGAATATGGAGTACCGTTTTGGGCACCACTTCATAAAAAGGACATTTTAGAACTGGAAAAAGTACAGAGAAGGACAACAAAACTATTAAGGGGAATGTAGAGGCTAAGTTATGAAGAAAGACTAACCAAATTAAACGTATTTTCTGTAGAAAAATGGCATCTAAGAGGGGATTTGATTACCTTATATAAATACATCCAGGGTCAGTATAAAGATTTGTCAAGGGGGTTTTTTGTGCCAAGAGGTTTTCAACTAACAAGAGGACATCCCTTGAGGTTAGAAGTAAAAAGATTCCACCTTAAAGAAATAAAAGGGTTCTTCACAGTAAGGGTGGTTAATCTGTGGAATTCTCTACTAAGGGAGGTGGTAACAGCGGATTCAATAGATAACTTTAAAAAGGGATTGGATATATTTTTAAATGAAAAGGGTATTCAGGGTTATCCTGGTTAATTAGAGAAGGAGCATTGATCCAGGGAGAAATCCGATCGCCAGTATCTGGGGTCAGGACGGAATTAATTGTTTTCTCTTTTGAGACAATTGGCAAAGTTTCTCTTGTTTTTTTTTTCTGTTTGCCTTTCTCTGGATCAATTAACAACTAATCTGTATATCGCAGATCACAGGAGATCTTAAAAGGTTGAACTTGATGGGCTAAAAGTCTTTTTTCAACCTCAATTATTATGTAACTATGTAAGACATGCATGCCCCCATCTCCTTTATTATTCACTTTAGCTATAGAACCCTTAGCCCAAGCTATCCGGACTGAATCAATTCAAATGTTGTCTGTTGTGTATACTTACAGATCCTGTAAACTCCATTTCAGCCTTAATAAATACCCTTGAAACCTTTGGTGAGATTTCTGGTCTGAAGGTAAACCTTGAAAAAACAGAGGTAATAGGAGCTTAAATCCCAAACCATATAATAGACCAAATTAAGGAAAAATATACATTCTCATGGCGAAATTCCCACCTTAAATACCTTTGCCTAAATATAACCCTAGAATTGTCCTTCTGAAAGAACTGTTCACAGACCTCTCTAAATGGAATAAATGTCAGATCTCTTGGACACGAAGAATAAACGCCATTAAAATGAACATTTACCTAGGATCTTATATTATTTCAAAGCATTGCCCATTCCAATTAATGTAACTAATATATAGAAACTTCAAAAACAAGCCTTTAAATTCATCTGATAAAATAACCATCCAAAGATAAACCAAGCTCTTATGCATAGACATAAAAATTCGGAGGGTTATCCTGTCCCAACTTGAACTTATATTTTAGAGCATCACAAATTTCCTTTATCCCTCAAGCACATTCAAAAGAACATCCGCCATTATAGGTCTTTATTGAAAATCTCCAAATTACACCATTTCATTGGGATTCATTAATATGGATCCCCACAATTCCTACCATAGGCTCTAAACTTACCAACCCCATGATTAAGTTATCCCAAAAAAACTGGGCCAACTCGAGAACTCAACTAAAACACACAATTTCACCCCTGATCCCTATTCTCACTATACCACAAATACTTATAAAAATATGGGAGAAGAATCCATAGCATGGTGGCGTATTAATAACCTAGATAGACTAGAAGCTTGGCTCCAAGATAAACTACTACTCTCAATAGACAAATTTAAAACCAAATTTAAATTGCCCCAGGAAGAATTCTTCAACTTTAACAAAATCAGATATCATATCACCTCTATGATCCGGACTTGAGGAATACCTCAATCCTCCTGGCTATCTCGTATTTGCAATAAAGCACCAACCAAAGGAATATTGGGGATCCTTTATTCAATTCTAAATCATCCTCCGACTAACCAAAAACCAAAATTTATTAGACAATCGGAATTAGGTCTGGGAGTCACATGGGACTACCAAAACTGGGAAAATGTATGTTCAAACTTAACTAAAGGATCAGTTTACTTTAGCTATTTGGAAACGGCAACTAAAGTCCTACATAGAGCATATTTTACCCCAGACAAACTGCATAAACTCAACCCACAAGTCTCCCCTGAATGTTTCAGAAACTGCAAAGAAAAAGGTACCTTCCACCATATTTGGTGGGATTGATGATTAGCTCAAAACATGTGGTCTAATATCACCAGAGTAGCATCTGAAACCCTAAACACCACAATCAAGCCCTCAATAGACCTTTGCCTTTTAGTTATACCTAACCCCCACATCACTAAAAATCAAAATAAATGGCTACAATGTTTAATGCTGGCGGACAAAAATCACCTGGCAAAAAAATGGATGATTGGATTAAAGGATAACATGTACGTTCACACTTTAATCCACCTCTTACTAGCTGTCCGGCAGTTGACATTTTCATTAAACGTTTTACTAAAGGTTTGGAACAATTTTCTCCAAAAAGGGATTACAATTTACCAAAGATGGAGAATGATGCCCTGAAAGAAATATGAACCTGGGATGATATTATTGTGAAGCCCTCCGATAAGGGGGGCAATATTGTGGCCTACAGCAATGTATCTAGAAGAGGTTTATAAACAACTGAGCAACAAAGATTGTTATAAACAATTATATGGAGATCCAACAGATGCATATATTGCAAAATATGAAATTATTATATCAGATGCTCAAGACAAAGGATTATTATCATCTAAATATATTGAATTTTTAAAAGTGAGATTTCTTCATAATGCTACATATCATATGCTTTCTAAGGTGCACAAATTTCAATCGAGACCTCCTGGTAGGCCTATGAGATGGCAAGCAAGTTTCTGGCTTAAAGATTGTGATCTTTTGATTTAGTTCTAGCTTCTCATGTGCGAGATACCATGGAGGTTCTAAACCTTCTAGAGGATTTTACAGTGAGTTATTATATAGAATCACTCTATACCTCAATAGATCACTCCATAGGAGCTATGGAGGTGGCCTACTTTCTTCAAATGGAAGCTAATGCCAATACAGACAAGAATGAATTCATTCTCAAATGACTTACTATTGGAACATAATTATTTTGTCTTTGACAGGAAATTTTACTTGCAGGTCCGAGGAACAACCATGGGCTCAGCTTGCGCTCCCACCTATGCCAATATATATCTAGTATCAATGATAAGAACACTGAATATACTGATAAGGTAATCATGTGGCTACGATATATCGATGATGTATTTAGCATCTGGGAAGGAGGCATCAGGCAGTTTAAAGAATTACTTAATATACTTAATGATAACGATTTTAATTTAAAAACTGACATATGAAATCCGTGAACATCAAGTTAACTTTTTGGATATTAAAATCAAAAAAGAACCAGATGGTAAACTGAGCACTGATGGGTATAGAAAGCCTATTGCCACTAACTCTATTCTGCATAATTATAGTGCACACCATCCTTCTACTAGAAAGGCCATCCCCACTGGGGAATTTCTACGCCATCGTGCACTGTACCCGAAAAAAAGACAGATTAGGTTCATCTGTACGTACAACAGACATCGAGGGACGCAAAATTACGGCCTGTAGGACTTTAAAAAAATACGACTTTAACGGTTGCATCCCTGAACAGTAAAAAGCTGAAAAAAACAATAAATATCCTGCAAATTCACTTACACACTCACACAAAGCAAAAAGGGAGAGCCAGAGAGAATGTGACTGAGGTTGCAACTGAATTTGAGGCATATTTACCGCTTTTTCACAATCAAAAATCGCCTAAGCAAGAAAAAAAATGTCGGATGAAAACAAGGACGAAGCTCGCAAAAAACAGCCGCAAACTCGTAACACTTAAGGAAAACCGGTAACACTTCCTCTGCAACAGTAACATTTACACCAACGCAGTAACACTTTACCAAAAGCAGTAACACTTAACCCAAGCCAGTATTACTCATGGCGAGGTCCTAAACTACATGGGGGAGAGGCCGAAGTCGCTCATTGTAGGGCTCGCGATGAGCACATAAGGCGATCGTCGCAGGCCCTGTAAAGTTTGCAATGAGCGCCGAAGGTACTCAGAGGGCCCTTAGCCTCGCATTGTGTGGCAAACATGGCTAGCCTTACAATTTTACTCCCATCATTTTTGACAGAGAAATAGCTAGTATATTATATCTACTAATGTGTGAAGAGACAATAATTCTAATTTATGTCCTTTCTTCTTTTTTTTAATCATAGGTCTTTGATGTCATTAAAATATTAAGCACATACCATATTAGTGCTAAATAAAAGAAGAAGGATAAACAATTCAAGTACGATCAGAACCAGCATGTGTGCAGTACATATGAACCAACATTGTGGATATACAAGTAGTTATGACTATTATTTAACATACAAATGGTTAACAGCTCTCAGCTTCTGCTATAAAAACCTGCCTCCGTTAGCTATACACAGGCACTCATTGCGAGCCTCTCCCACTGTCTACTTTTTGGTTTGATCAATACTTTTCTGTCCATGATTTAAACAGCTAGTGTTGTTAGTCTGTTGATACTTAAAAATCACAGGGTTCTTGCTGTAGTGGTCCTTGAACTTAGAGCTCACATTCCAAATAATAGCAACATTTAAGAAACTCATAGGTGCTAAAGACTTGTTTGAATGTAAGCTAATTATACATCTTTACTGTTTCAGTTGTTGCTCTAGGCACTGGGTGTTCATAATGCTTTTAGCTATAATATATATATAGTAATTTACCCGTCATAAATTACGGTATAATATTACATGTGTCTCTCCCCCCTTCCCTGTGTCTCTCCCCCCTTTCCCTCCCCTGTGTCTCTTCCCTCCTCTTCCTCCCCTGTGTCTCTTCCCCCTCCTCCTTCCCCTGTGTCCCTTTTCCCTCTATATCTTTGCCCCTTTCCCCTGTGTCTCTTTCCTCCTCCTCCCTCCCATGTCTCTTTCCCCCTTTCCCTCATCCTCCTTCCCGTGTCCCTTTCCCCCTACTCCCTCCCCTGCGTCCCTTTCCCCTCTGTTTCTTTCACCCTATGCCCTGTTTCTCTTTCCCCCTTCTTCCTCCCCTGTGTCCCTTTCCCCTCTGTCTCTTTCCCCCTTTCCACTGTGTCTCTTTCCCTCCTCCTTCCTCCCCTGTGTCTCTTTCCCACTTTCCCATTCTGTCTCTTTTCCCCTATCCCCTGTGTTTCTTTCCTCCTTTCCCACTCTGTCTCTTTTCCCCTATCTCATGTGTCTCTTTCCCCCTCCTCCCTCCCCTGGCTGATGCCGCACTTTGCGCATTCATAGCTGGCGGCGAGCGGTGCGCATTGAGGCTTGTACGGAAATCGATACAAATAGTTTCTAAAGCGTTACCCACACTTTAGAAACTATCAGCCATTAAATTCCAGCCTTGTAAGTGCAACGTGAGACCCGCAACGGCTGTGGGCTTGAAATTTGGCCGAGTTACAGTGCTATTAAATAAGAAGGGGCTGCAAGTTTTGAGCTGGAGACCCAAACCCTTAACTCATTCGTCGAACGTTGGATTTGCGGTTCTGCGCAGGATCAATTAGTTAAACTTGTAGTTACTGGTTTAGACAGAGCCAATGGTAAAAGAGTTTATCATCATTACATCACTGAAAAAGGGGAGGTTAGATTTGTAGTCCTATGGGTTACAATTACGAATTGCGATCAGAACCACATTCCAGAATAATGCAATACTAATAAAGCCATAAATATGAAATTCTATTGCATGCAAGTTCCATTATATGTATTAACACATTGATTGCCGGGATCGATATAACACAGAAATCAAACATGAAATAAAGTTTTTTTTGGGGCGTTTTTGCGGGCTTGAGTGCTATTAATTCTAAGACCTAACATCACTTTCCCTTTCAATAAATGTACAGAAGTGTGGTGATATTTGCATTTAAAGTGCTAGGGACTGGACTTTAACCCTCTTGCGAGTCCTCTCCAGCACTTGTTGGGCTTTGGGGTACATTTGCGTACATTTGAGTGTTACAGGCTTGCAGTGACTTTGTTGCAATTTTTTTTAACTTTTCCTCCTAAGTGTATTTACTTTTGCGGTGGGTGCCTTATTTGTGTTGATGCAATATGTTTTTCTTTGCCCTGCTTTAATTTTATTGCAAATTAAATACGCTGTTTAGGGGAGCAAATGGTTGTTGTAAATGGAACATACTCCGATTGGTCTAATGTGATAAGTGGGGTTCCTCAAGGTTCGGTATTAGGTCTTCTCCTTTTTAACATATTTATTAATGACATAGAAGTAGGACTCGAAAATAGTGTCTCCATTTTTGCTGATGACACTAAGTTGTGCAAGGTAATAAAATCAGATAATGATGTACTTTCCCTACAAAGGGATTTGCATAAATTAGAGAAATGGACGGCTAAATGGCAGATGAGATTTAATACAAATAAATGCAAGGTTATGCATTTGGGAAGGAAAAATAGCCATGCAATTTATAATCTTAATGGAGCAAATCTAGGGGTATCAGATATTGAAAGGGATTTTGGAGTGCTAGTGGACAACCACCTAGGTAGCAGTGCTCAATGCCAAGCAGCAGCTGCAAAGCCAAGTAAAATATTAGCATGTATTAAGAAGGGTATAGACGCAAGGGGAGCAAATATAATTCTACCACTATACAAATGCCTAGTACACCCTCATTTGGAATATGGAGTACAATTTTGGGCACCACTTCATAAAAAGGACATTTTAGAGCTGGAAAAAATACAGAGAAGGGCTACAAAACTAATAAGGGGAATGGAGGGGCTAAGTTATGAAGAAAGACTAACAAAATTAAACTTATTTTCGCTAGAAAAAAGGCGTCTAAGAGGAGATATGATTACGTTATATAAATACATCCAGGGTCAATATAAGGCTTTGTCAAGTGAACTTTTTGTAGCAAGAGATTTTCAACTGACAAGAGGACATCCTTTGAGGTTAGAGGAAAAAAGATTTCACCTTAAACAAAGAAAAGGGTTCTTCGCAGTTAGGGTGGTTAAACTGTGGAATTCTCTACCAAAGGAGGTGGTAACAGCGAATTCGATATATTTTTGAATAAAGAGGGCATTCAAGGCTATCCTAGATAACTAGCGAAGGAATATTGATCCAGGGAGGAATTTTTTTTTCTGTTTGCCTTCCTCTGGATCAATTAACAATTAATAATAAATAGTCCACATATTAAGAAGATCAATAGAGATCTAAAAAGGTTAACCTTGATGGACTTACTCTTTATTCATCCTCCAATACTATACTATTAATAATTATTTAACAACAAATTAATTAATAACTAATCCGCATATTGCAGATCAGAGGAGATCTTCACAGGTTGAACTTGATGGACTGAAAGTCTTTTTTCAACCTTAATTACTATGTAACTTATGAAAAGCAAATTAATAAATAGTTACAAAAAAAAAGTTGAAAAATGTTACCAAAACAATGTGATCTAGACTTGCTGGCAGCATATTCTCTGACGTTTGGAAGGCCTTGGGAGGGCATAGATTATGGTGTGATATGTGCAGCCTGGACGGTGACAGCTGTCACATTGTATCTTTTGTGTATTTCAAGCCACACAAAGCCCCATTTGTTCCCATTTATCTTGCTCCTGTTATCCTTGGCGCATTCCAAGCACAGGCTGACAGAGACAGGCTGGCAGAGACTATAGGTCAGAGGATTGTTCCTAAAGAATTCATTCTGCACAGCTTTTCTCTTTGTATATATCTCTGTACACTTTTATCTCTTCCTCATTATGTCTGCTCTCATTTTATTGCTCTTTACAACTGTTTACTGTTACTGTTATTATATTTGTGTTGTGGCTGCAACTCAAGTTTAACTTTAAAATACATTATTGTCCTAAAGTGTAAGTAAAATATAAAGTAATTTTAGAACATGTATATGTTTTAAATAAGTTAAAAACCTGATTTTGTTATACAAAAATTCACACTATAGGGTAGTGGCCTTCTTACGGGGAACATCATGAAGAAAAGGAAACTCCTCTTATTATGGGGAGGGGGCATATCAATATTTTGTATAGCAAGAACATCTGATCACCCTAGGAGTGATCTGACCGCCTATAAATATGTGTAACTTATTTTATGGACCCCTACAATCGCCTATTTTGCATAGAGAGGTTACAAGGTAGGCCCTATTTTCTTTTTTCACCAGGGCCCCCTATTCACTAGCTCTGCCTCTGTCCCCTTTCTTTCAAGATCCCTTTGTTATAAATTCAGGACCCTGACATATGTTCCAGGGAGCCTAAGAAAGTCCTTATGCTGTAGCCCTCCATTGGAAGATAAGGGAACCTTTTATAATGTCAGTTAACTGGTACAGTAAATGGCCCATATACTCCAGTATCTCTGTGTGCATGTAGTGTAAGAAGTGAAAAGCTCCGGCTAGGAGACCCGTTTCACACATTACCTACTATGCATTGTTCTTGTTACTGTCACTAAGAATTCGAGCTGGTGAAATGCAAAGTCTTGTTTGCATGTCACTAACCAAAATTCTTAGCTGCAGTGAAAACACTGTTTTCTGAATGATTATGCATCTACTGCAGTGCTTTCTCTCTCTGTGCTCCCTCTTTCTCTCTGTGCTCTGTCTTTCTCTTTGTGTGCTGTCCCTCTCTCTAAGTGCACCCTCTCTTACTCTCAGTGCATCCTTTCTCTCTCTCTCTTTCTCTCTGTGCGCTGTATCACTCTCAGTGGGCCCTGTCTCTCTTTGTGCCCTCTCTTTGTGTGTGTTCTCTCTCCCTATGCCCTATGTCTCTCTCTCTATATATTTTTTTGTTTCCTATACTATGTTATGTTGATTCCCCCCATATTTATTTAACTGATGAGGTCAGATGCTGTCTCCACTCTATCTGCATCTGCTGTTTTTATTTAAACTGAGGGCCCCATCTCATGTCAGTATGGCTTCAGACTTGATAAAGAGAGATTGAACCTCTCAAACGCGTCCTTATAAATAAGGCTTTTGTCCAGTACAAAAGCTATCATATTATACTTCAATTCTCATTATTAATCTATCACATATATTGTTGTCAGCAGTGCGGGTTGCCAAAAGTTACCCAACGCTGCAGCCTCGCATAGCGCAAATCGAGGGCCGCAGTTGCTGTCAAGGAGCGCCAAAGGTGCTCCTTGCACTGGTGATGAGTGCCATAGGCGCTCATCCCTACGACCCCCTATGACTTTTAAGTGTGCACACCGAAAAATACTCCAAACACAAAAAAAAGAACAAAAAACATTGCCCAAAGCAAGGGGGAACACCCAGGACGTCTGCAAGGCAGGTTACACCTCCATTTAAATCACATTTACAGACTTTACACACTCGAAAAACCCTGAAGCGAGACCAAAAAAAAAACGAAAACGAGGCTAAGGACGCAAAGCTACTATACTTACTTGCAAAACGGAACGTACACTGAAGAACACTTAATGCAGCACGTAACACACAGTATGTGGTGTGGATGGCCTCCCCTGGTAGGGGCGTTACCGGATATGCACACATGAGCAGAGGCTCGCACAGTCTGATGGGGGAGACCACGCTGGAGACTGGGATTCCCTAAACCTTTGCCCTCAGCCCTTCCCAAGGTACAATCACTCCAAGCCCGATACGGGTTCAGCAGCACGGGACCGGCTGCATGAAGAGCAGGACCGTTAAGGAGATATAGCCCCAGCATTTGCCCCCGGTCTCGATGTCCAGCGAGCGGTGAGAGCGCACAAGCTGTGCAAAGAGACTGGAGGGGGCTAAGCTAAGCATAGCAGTGATTTGGAGAACTCTGGTGGGGGAATGCCAGACTGCGGGCCCGCAGAAAGGAGCTTTGACTACCTAGAGTATTGGATATTCCAGGCCTCTCACAGCAGTTCGTGCAGCTATTAGCTGATATCACCTGGAGGCCATGAGGTCTGGTAAGGCTCTAATAGAGCACTCTTTATACATAAACACTGACTCTTTTCTGTAAGGCCCTAAGATATTAACGGGCATAATATATACATAGGTCCTATAAAGGATATAAGGTCCAGTTCAGCAAGTAAGGACCTGAAGTATAATTTTGTGGGGTCTATAATCTCTTCAAGAATGAAAACCATTATTGGGGCTTTGGTCTGGGAAAAGTGAGAGTAATAATACAATCTAATTGCTCCCTGACAGACCTTATGCAAAAGCTATACATTAATGGGAAAAATCTTACGGACCCATATCTCAAAGGAGGTAATACTAATATGGTTAAAAGTAATTAAGGAATAAAGGTCTGGAATGGACTTCACCAATCGACTAAAGGAATACTAAAGGAATTAATCCCTAAAAATAGGGGACCTGGCTCCAAACCTTTATATTACCTATAATTGTGAAATAAAACCATATATACTTAAAAGACAAAATATTCCCAATTAAAGAATTGGATCAGGACCACGAAGGGGGAAGAGAGAAAGAGACATATATAAAAGAAATATATTCCCCAAATAAAAGTATGTGATCAGGACCACATCTACTGTAAAGCGGATTTGGGACTACCTCTGTTTTTGCATGTTTATTTTTTGTGTTTGTTTTTTTGGAATATCTTTTTTTCTCTTTTATTATATTCCAGGAACTTGATTCTAGGTAAATTTCATACAATGCCTCCGAAAAATAAAAACAAAGATAAAATAAGATCTCCTCCTAAATCCAAACTATTTTTTTCGCCTAAAATGGCGCAAAAAACTATGGAGTCATCCCTTTTGGCTTCTCCAATAGGGGATAAATCTACAGAGGCATATGTAGATAATACGGTAGATACCTCTTCGGAAACAAATACAGTTAATTTAGAGGAGGAAATCCCCACGGTTGGAAAACTGGAAAATATCCTAGAGAAGTTTCAAAACAAATTCTTGGATGAATTTAAAAATCAAATTCTTCTAAATATCAAGGCAACACAAGAAAACACAGTCAAAATTGCAGAATTGGGGAACACTTGTGAAACAATTAAAAAGGAACAAACTTATTCCAAAGAAAGCATCAAAGCAATGGAGGAGAAATTAAAGGCATTGGAAAATAAGGTGGACTTCCTTGAAGATAGATCAAGAATTAATAACTTAAAAATACGAGGGATTGATGAAAAAATACCCAAAGAGGACCTGGGATTATATCTTACCAAGTTTTTTTCATATTTAGTGCCTGACTTTGCGGATATAAAGTTCAAGTTCGACGCAGCCTATAGACTCTCTAAGCCGAAAAATATTGAGGTAGAGTTTCCTAGAGATGTAATGGTAAAAATCCATCATTTGCCACTGAAAAATCAACTATTAAAAGCTAGCTATGGAATAACTTCCTTTGACCCTCCCTATTCAAATATTAAAATATTTTCGGACATTTCTACTTCCATGAGAAAAAAGAAGACAATTTTTTCCTATTACCCAGAAACTGAGGGAAAAAGAAATAGCATACAAGTGGACTTTTCCCATAGGACTTTCTGTATATTGCCTTCCTCCTAAGAAATTGCACAGCACTTTTTTGTAATGAATGCACTTTAAACTTTATTATGTATTAGGGGTACTAAAGAAGGAAATGGGTGGTTTAGATAGGGTTTTTTTTTTTTTTTTTTTGTAGTCATGCAATTATGATTAGATGCATTATTTAAAGGGTCTAAGATTGCATATTGACTTTCCTCATAAGAAATTGCACAGCACTTTATTTGTATTGAATGCACTTTAACCTTATTATGAATTTTGGGTATTAATGATGTTTTGTTTTTTTTTTTTACTTTTTTTTTTTCTTATCTAAATATATTGAAGCCACGTAATTTTAATAAGAGGTTCACCAGCTTATGATTGAATCAACTATAGGGTGATTTTAAAGGAAAGGAATGGAAGAGAAAGGAAAAAGGAAAGAATTTTTGGATGCACAAATTTTAATGTAATAGATTGAACCAGTATATGAAATGAAATGGAATGATTCTACACGTAACATTATGCTAATTTGCACATGTAAATTGTATATAATAATTGATATTATGATTAAGAAGGATTTGTAGCACATGATTGCATTACAAGATTAAGAGGGATATGTAGCTTAATTTAGATTACGCTTGGAAATCAAGAGTGATAGAGTAAGTAAATGAAAAAGGGGTGAAGACAACCAGAAGGTAAATTAGGAATACAAGATATACAGGCGTGGGGAAACCTCCATGTAGGACTCAACATATCCCTTCATCATTCACGCCCATAAGGCACAACTGGGTGGTTGCAGTTGTAATCCCCTTGGAAGGGGAAGGGAGCGAATGGTTAGACTGGATAGGTATGACTCCAAGAGAGAGTGTGGTATGTTTGGAAGCATGGATGTAGCCAGGGGCTGCGGGATGGGAGGCGGGGGGGGAGGGCCTAGTGGAGGGAAGATAATGCCGGGTTTGAAGATCGTGAGTTACAACGTTAGGGGATTAAATTCTCCGTCAAAGAGAGCCTCCATTTCGAGAATGCTGATCAAAACAAATCCAGATATTGTATTAATTCAGGAATCCCATTGGGATAAGGGAAGAATATTTCATATGGCCAAACATAGATTCCCTCAAGTATTTAATGCTTGCCATAAAAAAAAAAAACTCAGGAGGAGTTATAATGATGTTTAATAAAAAATTAAAATTAAAAGAAGAATTAGTGCTCTTGGATAGTAAAGGCCGTTATATTATCTGGGTAGGAGAAATAAATGGCGAACATATGACAATAGTAAATGTATATGCCCCTAATAATAAACAAAATATATTTTTGAAGGGAGTATTAAAAAACCTGGATAAGATAGCTATAGGAGGACGCATAGTAGGTGGTGACTTTAATATGACGCCTGATGCTAAGATGGACAGAAGCTACAATAAAGTTCCCAAAAACTATAAAGGTTCAGAAAAAACAGCTCAAGACTTCTCCAAATTATTGGTGGAAAACCACTTATATGATGCATGGCGCCTTATAAATATAAATGAAAGAGACTATACCTATTATTCTGCATCTCATAAAATGTATTCAAGAATTGATAATATAATAGTGAATGAGTCTTTGTTAAACGCAATTCAATCAGTTAAAATTGGTTTAATAACAATCTCGGACCATGCTCCAGTCACCCTCCAAATACAGGAAAAAGGGGAGATAAAATCTAGCAGGGCATGGAGAATGGATGATAAAATCTTAGAAAATAAGGAAAGACTAAATACTATTAGAATAGAAATTAAAACATTTTTGGAAATTAATATGGGGTCGGTTCCATTAAATACAACAATATGGAACTCACTAAAAGCATATACAAGAGGCATATTAATCAAGATGAAAAGCATCTGGGTTAAACAGAGAGGATTGTCCTTACGACTTTTACATATAAAATTGTATAAATTGGAACAAGAAAACAAAATAAAAATAAATGACACCCTCACACAATAACAATTTGGAACAAAATTAAAAACATTAACCAAAAACGCTCAGACATGAGTCTTTGGCAACTACAACAAAAATCATTTCATTTCAATAATCGAATAGGAAAAGATCTTGCGAATAAGATTAAAAAACAAAAATATCAAGATTGTAATATTCCTTATCTTGTAAAACGGGGAATAAAAATTTTTAAGCCTAAAGAAATCACGGATCAATTTGCAAAATTTTATCAAGCTTTGTATAATCTAAACTTGGAAGAAAACTTTATAACACCCAAAAGTGAAGACATATCATCATTCTTAGATCAGATTGACTTTCCAGTTATCTCAAATGAGGAAAAGAAGGCATTAAATAGTCAGATAACGGAACTAGAAATTAGACGAGTTATTAAAAACCTAAAAAACTACACGGCACCAGGCCCAGATGGATTTTCTACAGCATACTATAAAATATTTGAGGAAGAGTTAATGCAAATCTTAGTAGCTACATTTAATGAAATTAAAACCACAGGTACATTCCCACCAGAGATGCTTAGAGCCAATATAATCACTATACCAAAATCAGATAAGGAAGCACACTCTTGCAAAGAATTTAGACCAATTTCGGTTATGAATATAAATACCAAAATATATGCAAAGGTTTTGGCTCTAAGACTTACAGAAATATCTAAATCATTAATAGCGTTCGACCAAACAGGATTTGTCCCAGGGAGGCAGGGCGCCGATAATTCCCATAAACGGATTCATTTAATAACTTATGCGAAGAAAAAAGACACCCCCACCCTATTCCTATCCATGGATGCTGAAAAAGCTTTTGATAGGGTAGGGTGGGATTTTATGATGCAGACCCTCCATAGATATGGGTTTGACTCATTTGCATCGAAAGCTATAGCTGCCCTATATAAGGCTCCCTCGGCATCGGTTTTGGGGAATGGGGTACAATCAGATTATTTTATGGTAACAAATGGAAACCATCAGGGTTGTCCGCTATCTCCCATTTTATTCGCATTGACCCTAGAACCCCTCGCTATAGCTATTAGGGCTTCGTCGGACTTTAAGGGGATTAGAGTAGGCAAAAGGGAATACAAGATCTCCCTTTTCGCGGATGATGTAGTAGTATATATGGAGCAACCTCATATATCTATGAAGGCGCTGATGGAAATCATTGCAAGCTACAGTAAGGTGTCGAATTATAAATTAAACATAGAGAAATCTCAAGCACTAAGTGTTAATATTCCAGAGGAAGACAAAGAGCGCCTGACTAGTACGTATCAGCTGGCCCACACAAAGGGATTTACACACCTGGGAATTAACTTTAGTGATGATATAAGAAGTATTCAAACCTCCAATTTTAACAATTTATATAAATCATCTAAAGAGCTTATTGAGAACTGGCCGGTCAATCAAATATCCTTCTCTGGTAGAATTGCAACAATCAAGATGTCTCTCCTTCCTAAACTTAACTATGTATTTAGATCTTTCCCTTTTTCAATCTCAAGCCAATGGACAGCTAAATTCCAGAAGATGATCGATAGATATATTAACAAGAACGGTCAGATCAGAGTTAAAAAAGCAATAATGAGTCGAAAATTTATAAAAGGTGGCATTGCATACCCAATGGTTTTTCACTATCAGGAAGCAATTAAATTGGCGCAATATATAAAGTGGAGTCAACCTCTTTCCACTCACCCAGAGAACCAGATTTTAAGTGATATGCTACACAATATCGACCTTAATGCTCTATTGTTCATTCCAAAGCTAGCATTACCATACATTGACCCGAGAGCAACTATTTTGACTATTATGGTAAAAGAGTGGATAAAAATGAACAAAAAATTTAAATTCATAGAGCAATATAGTGAACTTACTCCTTTGACAACATTAGCACGCATGAATTATATCTACTTAGAACCAGAATGGAAAGACAAAGGAATATATCTACTGGGGCACATTATAGATAAAGAAAAAGGAAAAATGTTAGATTATAACATGCTAAAGTTGAAATATAATATTTCAATTAAACTTTGGTTCACTTCACATCAAATTTCACGAGTTTTGAAGGATATAAATAAAAACATTACTCGGCAAAGCTTAAACAACGTTGAAATTTTAATAAAGTCCCAAAATACTAGACACTTGATTTCTAAGTGTAGTGAGATCATTTATAAGCAATACAGACGGATACAACTAGACCTATGTGTAACGGCTACCCCGGTAGTGAGAGGGTATCAGCCGTTGGAGACGTCCTTTTCTTAAGCAAGGTGCTGTGCAGTAATGAAATGCTTATTCCCCTCCACGATATCCCATTGTATAATCCAGGAGTGCTGTAAAATGTGGCAGACTAACGGTACCATAAATCCCCCCAATGAATGAGATGAGACTACGTTTTGAAGGGTCAAGTAGAACTATCCTTTATTAAAAACAAAAACACATTTTTAAACACTTCACATACACAGTAGGGGCAGTGACTACCTTTGGTCAACCCCTAATTACCTCTGGCCAATCAGACAGGGTTAATGCGTGGGAGCCAGGAGTCCCCTCCCCCAGGAGCCGCCCACTAGGCGTGGCTAACTGCTCATTCTCCCTCTGACGGTGGAGAGAGTAACATCACTAGTCTTACTTATTCCTCTGCTGGGAGTATGGGGAAACCCCAGGTCATCTCATTATTCAAGAGTCCTTACCCCCATTGTTCATGCTGCCATCTTGTCTGCTAAAACACTTTTGTTCTGCTATCTCTTGTTTGGTTTAGCAAATCCTATTAAGAAGCAGATGGCAACTCCTGACCAAGTGTATGAGACCAAAGATATGTGACTGCATACCACACAATACAATATTTTGACAGATATAATAACAACATTTTATAACCCAGAACATATCTGCAGATAGCTTAGGTCTGAGCACACATTATTACTGAATGGCGCTCAGACCACATACATACAGTATAGCAATGTGATCATATTTTAACCAAGAATTAAATAACCATAAAACAGGGTAAAACAGTGATGGGTTCCGTTACACACCTCCCCCGTGACCATAAGCCGGCATACACGGTCTGATCCCAACGGATCGGCCTGGGGATGTCCGGACAAAACGATTTGTTGGTCATTTCTACAGTTTTACAACCCATCAGCATTACTGCAATAAACATTTCAAGGAGAGGGAAAATACATTTTACAAACTGGTTTCAGACAATTAAATAATTAGGCAGAAAAGCATCAGCCTTCCAAATGAACTGAAGTCCTTTAGCAAAACCATCCCAAGTTGCAGAGTACATTCCTCCCCCAGCTTGTGGTCGGGCCCTTATTGTAAAGGGCCCACTGTTCTTCCCCTGTACACCCACCCAAAAAAATCCAGGATCCCATCCCAACAGTCCAGTATCCCAATGTCCAAAAGGTGGGCCACAATCTCTGTCCCATAGAAACCCCTTTCCATATAAAACGTTCCCGCTCATCCCCTCTATCGTCGGCTAATGCTCGGTACTTTTGGAGGGTGGGGTCCTGTCTAGTTTCCCTCACAAGCTCTTCGGGGGTGTCCCACGCTATGGGTCTCTCTGTGGCGGTAGTGCTAAGTGTCTGCTTGTGGCTTACCTGGGTCTCCCGACCTGTTGTAGGATTGTCCTCTGTATGGGTCTGTGAGCGGGTGGTCACGGGACAAGCAGCAGCAGTCGTGGGTAAAAAGGCTGAGGCTAGAGGGCCAATATCGTTGCCCAGCACAACCTCAGCAGGTAAATTGTCCATGATGCCTACTGTGGTCTTTCCCGACCCGACTCCCCAATCCAAGTGTACCCGGGCGGTGGGTAAGCGAAAAACAGCCCCCCCTGCGACACGGACAGCAACAGTACGGGTAGATACATGCTCCGGTTTCACAAGATGTTTCTGCACCAACGTGATGGTAGCGCCAGTGTCCCTTAGGCCTTGTGCTACCTGTCCATTTACACGCACCTCCTGGCGGTGATGCTGGCGGTTGTCTGGGGATGCAGCTTGTATGGGGTTTGCCTCGTACAGGATGCCCAAACACTCCTCAGGGCTCCCTTTGGTTTCCAGGCAGTGAGCAGCAGAGGTACGTGATAAAGGGATCTCTGGGTTATTGGTCGGGCGCCTCCAGTTGTTATTGGCTGATCCCAAGGGGCAATAACGAGCAATGTGCCCCGGGTTGCCGCAGCGATGGCACGTCATTTTGTAAGAATCCTGGGGTTGGTGGTTAGACCCCTGAGGCAGTGGCGGTCCTGGGGGTACTGGGGCCCGAAATTCTGTGCTTGCAGTGGGCATTGAGGTGCGTGGCTCTGCTCTAGAGGTTGGTCGTGTGGACCCTTGGCTCACCTTTCTGGACTCTGCGTATTTGTCCGCTAGCCGTGCTGCCTCGATTAAGTTAGCAGGGCGACGATCTCTCACCCAATCCTGTATGTCTGCCGCCAGATCTTGGAAGAAATGTTCCATCAGGAATAGCTGTAGTACTTCCTCTCCTGTGTTGGCATTGCACCCTCGCACCCAATGTGATGCCACCCTTTGTATATTGCTGGCCCATTCCATATGGGAGTCTGCAGCCTTCTTTTTAGACTCCCTGAAGCGACGGCGATATGTTTCCGGGGTGACGGCATATCTGGTGAGCAGTGCAGCCTTCACCCGGCGATACTGCGCAATATCTTCCTCAGTAAGCGCCCGAAAAGCCTCATTTGCTTTTCCTGATAGCTTTCCAGCCAAAATAGTGACCCATTGGTCTGGTGGTATTTGGTGTAGTGAGCACTGCCTCTCGAAGTCAGCCAAATATCCATCAATTTCTTTCTCACTTTCCACAAACGCTTTGAAGGCAGTGAAGGGTATTTTCTTTACTGTAGCAGCGGGTGGAGGAGTATGAACTGTATGTGCCAGGGGTTGTCTAGCTCTTGCCAGTTCAAGTTCGTGCCCCCTCCTATTTTGTATCTCCGTTCTCGCTTCCCGGAACAGCTGATCTATTAGCTCCACGGATGTTGCTGGGTACATGGATAATCTCCGCTGAACCAGGTTTGTAATTTCCTCCTCCTCGCTGACAGGGGAAGGTTGGTCCACGACCTCCATGGATCGATCCATCTCGTCCAGCTCCAGTAGGTCAGCTATCAGCTCTCTCCGTGGTCGGTTGCTGGCACTCCTTCCTCTGGTTTCCAAGAGATCCTTTAGTGTGGGTCTTTTCAGTTTAGCGTACTGGGATTCCATTCAGCACTTGCGTTGGGGATGAAAAGGACCATCCCACCGCTGCCAACCAATGTAACGGCTACCCCGGTAGTGAGAGGGTATCAGCCGTTGGAGACGTCCTTTTCTTAAGCAAGGTGCTGTGCAGTAATGAAATGCTTATTCCCCTCCACGATATCCCATTGTATAATCCAGGAGTGCTGTAAAATGTGGCAGACTAACGGTACCATAAATCCCCCCAAAGAACGAGATGAGACTACGTTTTGAAGGGTCAAGTAGAACTATCCTTTATTAAAAACAAAAACACATTTTTAAACACTTCACATACACAGTAGGGGCAGTGACTACCTTTGGTCAACCGCTAATTACCTCTGGCCAATCAGACAGGGTTAATGCGTGGGAGCCAGGAGTCCCCTCCCCCAGGAGCCGCCCACTAGGCGTGGCTAACTGCTCATTCTCCCTCTGACGGTGGAGAGAGTAACATCACTAGTCTTACTTATTCCCCTGCTGGGAGTATGGGGAAACCCCAGGTCATCTCATTATTCAAGAGTCCTTACCCCCATTGTTCATGCTGCCATCTTGTCTGCTAAAACACTTTTGTTCTGCTATCTCTTGTTTGGTTTAGCAAATCCTATTAAGAAGCAGATGGCAACTCCTAACCAAGTGTATGAGACCAAAGATATGTGACTGCATACCACACAATACAATATTTTGACAGATATAATAACAACATTTTATAACCCAGAACATATCTGCAGATAGCTTAGGTCTGAGCACACATTATTACTGAATGGCGCTCAGACCACATACATACAGTATAGCAATGTGATCATATTTTAACCAAGAATTAAATAACCATAAAACAGGGTAAAACAGTGATGGGTTCCGTTACACTATGGACCTCTGGGCTAAAGATATGCATTTAAGGATACCTAAAGAGTCATGGCAACAAGCCTTAAAATCTCTAAATAGGTTTGTTAAAAATACAAACCAGAGAGAAATTCAATTTAAACTACTTAATAGATGGTACTGGGTTCCCTCCAAAATCTACTTTATAACATTTAAACCAGAAATTAAATTATGCTGGAGGAACTGTGGGAAATCTGCAGATATTTTCCATATATGGTGGGAATGCCCTATAACCCTTCATCTTTGGAAGGAATGTTCTGAATACTTATCTATTATATTTAAGACAGAAATGATAGTAAAACCGCAGATGGCCTTGTTTAATATTTTTCTCCCTAAGATGGAAATAAAAAATAAAGCGTTTATGACTCAAATTTTTCAGGTAGTAAAAACTGCAATTGCCCAAAATTGGAAGAAAGAGGATCTTCCAAAACTAACTGAAATATTGGCCATGATGGGATACAATAGGGAACTAGAGAGGGATTTTAATATGGCATTTCAGCTAAAACAGAACCCTGTAAAATGGGTAGTTTGGGACTCAATTTTTAAGTAACCTCTACGGGGTAATCTCACAAAGACACCATATCTTCCCTGGCAGATCGATCCCTCCCTGGCTCTTCCTCCCTACCTTCACCAAGCTGGCTAGAATATGAGTGGAATGAAAGGGTGTGATAGGATATGTAAGTAATTTAAGAGAGAAGTTTAACTGGTTAATCTCTCCATTAGGTTGAAGAATATTCAACCAAATATTAAAGTTTGGATTTCATTCATAGCCATATGTAAGTTTAATACAATGATACACTTTAAGTCTATTAATAGCAATAAACATGAAAGAACAGTTACACTCTTATGATTATTGTTATAATGTCAGGGCACAAATGTATGCCTTCCGTATTTTTTGTCTGGCTGTGTATATAATATGTAATGTATTATTTATGTAAATGGAGATTTTAAATTTGAAAAAAAAAAAAACACACAGTATGTGGCACGTACCATAGTGAAATTCCCCACCATTTCACATGAAACACATAACTATTATTCGCAAAATGGCGGCTGGAACGCAAATTGAAGGCTGGAACGCAAATAGCGCATGTGTATTGCGTTCTAACGGTTTCAACCACCTCAAAGTTTATAAATACTGCCCACTTTCCAGAAAATTCTACATTTCTCCTCAGGTGATGAACAGTGTGACTGGACAGTTCACTGCTGGCGTCACTTCAGAAGAGAATTCCTTAACAATTTAAAACTTTACAATTTGCAAATTACAGATTACTTAAGAAATAGACAAAAAAAATAAGCCAATTTAAAATATTGACAACAACAACTGGATACATGTATAGTAACATTTTAAAGACACAGATATGTCTATGTCCCCTATAACAAGATGAATGTAACTACAAAAGAATTAGGAAATATATTTAAGTCACATCCATTTTAAGAAATAAAATCATCACTCTTTTGGCTTTTCACTTTTATCCCTTTTATAAAAATATTTCTTTTTTTTCTCTTCACATATATCATAGGCAATTTTTATCTACTATTGGGGTGCAATATATTACACCTTTTATAATAAGAGGTTTATATTCCCTCTTTTTACTACACGTTATCACATATTCTTTTTATAATCTTGTATATATATACTTTTGAGATATGGTCTAATTCTTTAATGCAAATCTGCTGATAATACCTTTACTATAAGGCCCGATATATAGAGACAGATTTTTTACTATCTATATAGTTATATATGGAGATATTATGATATCCCCACTTCACCTTACGCTTTCCTTCCATTTATAATTATAAGTAATCTTGCACAAAAGAGATGTCTTGATGTGTAGCATACATGGTAGTATTGGTAACCATGACTAACGTTTCCTTTAAATAGCTTACAGCACTAGTACACGCCTTAATCCTTTGAGAAAGACGTTTTACACGTAGAAACATGTCAGGAAGCAGGCAAGCGTAGCGTGACGTCATCACGCACGCTGTAACCAGGAAGCACAAACCTCCGAGCTAATGGAGGCTCAATAATATTAAATATAAAAAGTGCAGAGGCATTCTGAGGGCTTTAATGAATTTTTAAATTACTACTGCCTAGATTACAAGCAGCCAAGGACTCATGGGGATTGAGTTAAGAGGGGATAGAGATATATATACTAAGGCCCTCATTCTATTATCGGCCATAAATCGGCCGCAAAGCTGCGATTCCTTGCAGTGCTCCCGTTACCTTGCAATTCATAAAGACGGGGCCGCAAGGATATCCCCTTACGGCCGGCCGCATATCTTGCAACCGGCCGTAAGCTCAGAAATCTTTAAAAGCAAATATAAATTCAAGACGGCACTGTAAAGCTCTGTAAATGCTAGGGATCATAATGGGGGACATGATGATTAATAGCAACCCCCTCTCAAGCTTGCACATTAGCCCAAATACGAGATTTCATTAACGGTTTATTTTCCGGCCGCAGCATGGGCGGGTCTGAGGTGCTCCAAGCCCTCTGGACTTTTTCCACGGATATTTGTCATAAATTAAAATAAAAATTATTTACGGATTTGAGTGTAGGGGAATGTTGTGCTATGAATGCTAACACCTACAATCCCTTTATAGTCTCCTCAGAGTGCAGGATGGCTTTATTATGGCTTTATTATGTGCCTAATTGTGTGCCTGCAAGACCTTTTTGCTGCAAGTAAGCTGCGGCTTGGTTTTAGCCTTGCAGAGAGGGTTCCCGGAGCAATTGAATAGCAACCGGGATTTGCTTGTGGCCGAAACTCTTGCGGCCGTTTAAGATCAAAGGCTTTCTTCCGGCGTGTGTGGCCGCAAGGGATAACAAGGCGCTGGCCGCAAGCCTGCCGGAGTCCGCGGCAGGAAGGGAATAGAATAGTCAAATAGCCTGCAGCCGGTCCTTGCAGCCCCGCGTCTCTGACTGCCGATAATAGAATGAGGGCCTAAGAGTTTAGAGCGCCAGACTTGTGTATATATACACATATAGGAAGGCAGGTTTGCTGTATATACTGACTCTATATCTGACTCCACACAGCCTCCCCTTCTGAGAGTGACCATCTCCCATACCCTTTGTCCCTGACCACCTACATAATACTGCTAATAGGTGATCTATATGACTTGTTATGAATTCAATAGCATTTCATATATAAGTATACTTGGGACTTTACCTTATAGCTCAGAAGTGATTGAGCAAGTGCCCTTATTATACTCTGCAAAACCATTTGCTATGTAACCACACTCCACGAATGATAAACGAAAGAGTGACAATAAAGGTTACAGTAGCCATCGAAGGAACCATTGTTCATAGTGTTTTTAATCTTTCCTTTAAACTCTTTTAATCAACGTTGTTTTTTCATTCACAATTTCTACTATTAAGTGAATGTGATTAACCCACTGTTGCCCTTATAATAAAATCATTTGCCCAAATAAAATGTGACACATACATATTTAGCCTGCAGCTCAATCTTTTCCTTTTATGTACATTTGCAACAGACTCTGCATCAACAGTGTCACTGAAGAATTTGCAGCGTGGAGTGTGAAAGCTGATCAATTTTCAACAACACAAAGAAAGAAGAAGAGGTAAGATACAAAAATACATTACATTCAAAAAAACACCATGCTCTTGCAAAACCCCCCAAAAATATATCATTAACAATTTACCTTTATCTTTTTAAACAGACACTGCGTGAAGACTGGCTCATCAACATTGGCAGGAGGGGACCCTCTGTCATTGATACACCAAGAATACTTGAATCAAGGTATAGTATAACAAGTAAAAAATAAAAAAAATAAACTGACTATTTGGTGTGGGCCAATCTCAAAATGAAACTAATAACAAATAAGAAGCCCCTAATACTAATTATAGCCAACACAAAACACTAGACTTCAAGAAACAGTGCTTACACATATAAAATGAAACAATAAATCCTCTGACCCTAAACCATAACCCAAATCTAAGTGGCAGACACAAAACAGGATAGTAGAACAAATATTGGTAACAATGATTCCTGTTTAGTCTGCAAGAACCTCTAACCCTAAACCATAAGCCAAATCTACCATCCCAAAAGTGGCGCACAACAAAATAGAAAAGTATAACAAATATTGCTAACAGTCATTCCTGTTTAGTCTGCAACAAACTGTATCCCTAACCCATAAGGTAAATCAATCATTCCAAAAGTGGGGGACACAAAACAGAATAGTATAACAAAGATTCATAACACATACACAATTCAAAAAATACTAAGCTTCTTTTCTCTGGCCAAAACTACAACTACATTAATTAATACATGACATAACCATAACTCAGGTATTTGGCAAATGTCTGGCTTATGTTTATACCATCGAATTTCAAAAAAGAGGCCTTCCACATGCACATATTCTTATAATCCTTCAAGAAAAAGATAAGTTAGATACTGGTGACAAAGTGGATTCAATCATTATTGCTGAACTACCAGATGCAGAACTACATGGTAGACTATATGAGATTGTAACTCATCGTATGACCTTGTGGAGATATTAATCCACAGTCACCATGTATGGAAAATAAGAAATATACAAAATAATTTCCAAAAGATTATCGAGACAAAACTTGCTAATTGTGATGGCTATCCATTATATAGAAGAAGAGAAGGACAAACTGCCATTATTCGTGGGAAAAAGGTCGACATCAGATATGTGGTACCATACAATCCACATTTACTCATGAAGTATAATGCACACATTAATGTTGAAGCCTGCACTTCTATAAAATCCATTAAATATGTCTACAAATATATTTACAAAGGCTATGATGCAGCTACTGTAGTCGTCAAAAGTGCTAAAAATAACAAACCCAGTGAGTTAGTACATGATGAACTTGCATCTCATGTAGATGCTCGCTATGTCAATGCGCCAGAAGCTATGTGGCCTTTTCTAAAATTTGAAATGCACAATCGATCACATGCAGTATATCGATTAGCTGTACATTTGCCACAAAGACATTTAGTGTATTTCCATGCTGGAAATGAAACAAATGCTTTAGCACAAAGTGAGCTGCGCCACACTATACTAACTGCATGGTTTCAATTAAATTCTACTGACTTACAGGCAAGAGAATTGTTATACATTGACATTCCATACCATTATGTTTTCGTTAATGGATTATGGCGAAAAAGAAAAAGGCGTGGAAATAAAATAATTCCAAGAATTTACACTGTAAATCCAAGAGACCTTGAACGTTTCTGCTTATGACTACTACTTCTAAATGTTCCTGGTGCACAAAGTTTTGAACACTTAAGAACTGTTAATGACATAGTATATGAATCATTTAATTTAGCTGCGCGCCATAGAAACTTCATAGCTGATGATACAGAATGGGAAAGATGTCTAGAAGAATCAGCACTATGTCAAATGCCACGCCAGATGAGGGAACAATTTGCAGTTATTTGTATCTTCTCAAATGCTCGAAATGCATTAGCTTTTTGGGACAAATTTAAAACTAATATGGCTGAAGACTTTTTGCAATGATACAATGAGCCGATTGCACAAATAAAAGCATTAATTAAAATCCAAGAGGTATTTTTAACTCATGGATTAAGTTGTGCAAGTTTTAATCTGCTAGATCCAGGTCTTATAGACGACATCAACTTTGAAGACTATGACATTCAACTACAAAGAGAAAGAACAGAAGAAAGACTTGCAATTTTAAATACATTACAATTGCAAGCATTTAATGCAATAAAAAATGCCCTAGATGATGACATGGTCAAAGAGCGTTATTTCTATCTAGATGGACCTGACGGATCAGGAAAAACGTATCTATATAATTTATTGATGAGTTTTGTACGAGCACAAGGTGAAATAGCGCTGGCATTTGCAACCACTGGAATTGCTGCACTTTTGTTAGAAGGTGGAAGGACTGTGCATAGTGGATTTAAACTGCCAGTGCCTATTTTAGAAACATCAGTGTCCGATATTCGAATGACATCATTACAAGCAAAAAATTTTAAAAAAAGTAAATTATAATAGATGAGGCTACAATGATGTCATGCTATGCCCTCCAATGTATTGACCGTTTGCTTCGTGAAGTCAAAGATAATACTTTTCCATTTGGTGGAAAAGTCATGTTGTTAGGTGGTGATTTTAGACAAACATTTCCTGTCGTTGTACATGGAAATCGAACCGACATTATCGAAACATGTACAGTGTAAAGTCAAGTACACTATGGAAAATATTTACAAAAAAATATAAGATCAGAAGGAGAAAATTATTTCAATGATTGGCTTATTACGATTGGAGAAGGAAAACGAAACAAATCCTGAGGTGCACATACCAGCTGATATGATTTGCAAACAAAATCTTATATCTGATATATTCGAAAATACTATAAAAAACAAGGACTATGCAGAACTTGCTAACAAAGTAATACTAACATGCAAAAATAAGGATGCAATAATCAATCAATAATCAAATATTAAAAAAAAATGTATGCACCACAAAAAAATTATCACAGTGCTGATTCTGTGCTTGCTGATGACAAAGAAAGTCAGGCAAACTTTTCAACTGCATATATTAGTAGTGGGAAGTGTAACTACTTTCTCTTGGTGCTTAACACCTGTTTCACCTATATTCAATAGAGAATTGGAGAAAACAAAAATAATAAAGTTTTATTTACATTCTTAGGAGACAACGTCGATTTAAAAACTCTTTAAAACCAAGGGAAATAGGAAATAATTCCTTAAAAACATTTTAATATTGAATCCCTTATTTTCCACACTTGTGATAAGTAAATTATTAATATTTGAGGGATCAGTACATGATCTTATTTCCTCTTGTCTTATCTCACTAAGTGTGTGATTTCTGTTAGGTTTGGCTTCCAATCTTTTTTAGTATATATCTCTATTTATCAGTGTTAGAGATATACAGCCTTATTAAATTGCGATTCTGTAAATTTAAAAGGGCTCTATATAAGCACACCGCATATTTTTTTTACAGAAGTTTTTAGTTGGTGAACTTCTATCCAAAAGCAAGGTCTTCACTAACTAAAAACTTCTGTAAATAAAATATGCTGTGTGCTTAAATAGAGCCCTCTTAAATGTACCGAATCGCAATTTAATAAGGCTGATTGTATTTATATCTTGGTGTTCTGTCACCTTCAAATTCTTTTAGATATGTATTCCACTTTATACAATTCTGAAGTTTGGCATACCTAACGTTCTAAGTATTATTATATAATCCAAATGCCCTTTGAATCTCTATATCAGTTTTAGACTATGCTGGTATGTTTTATAGTGACTCACTATTGGAGATTATTTTTAATATAGAGGTTTTGGTTGGTAAAAGGGTCTTTTAGCAAGGTTCCCCACATTTCCATCCTTCTATTGTATCTATAGCATTTCTTATAACCCCCATTTCCAGGTGTCGCATTAATGTCACGTATTAATAATTCCAAGTTTATTAGATGCGTTCGTTATTGCATAGATACACAGATTCCTCCTATGTAGTACCAGGCTCTCCCGTGTACTGCAAGTTAGGGCACAAGAAGGTGACTATGAACTCCCAATTCACGGAGCTTAGCTGGAAGCACTACCTATTTTCAGTGTAAGCATCTGACGTCAGACGCAACCCTGACGCACGTTTCGTCACTTGGGCGTGACTTTTTCAAAGGGAGGGGCGAGGACCTCGACGGAGCCTCCTATTTATAACGTAATGGTTGTTATGGTTACCCTTTAACTCTCACCAAGTGAGAAGGGTATATATAGATATGGAATAACAAGCTTAATTTATTTTCTTCTTAATTTCTTTACATTATAAAAATATCTATTATCACTTAGCGATTCCAAATTTCCACCCTTATTATAAGCTGAAAACAGAGAAAGGTGGAATAATTGTTCTTACTGTGGGCATCTTTAGATTTCCCAATTACTTCACTTTATTCCATGAATATATATTTTAAACACATATATATATATATATATATATATGTATATGTATATACACGAATATATACATATAAATGTGTCTTCTATTTAATATAGTCAAAAATACCTAACAGAAATCACACACTTAGTGAGATAAGACAAGAGGAAATAAGATCATGTACTGATCCCTCAAATATTAATAATTTACTTATCACAAGTGTGGAAAATAAGGGATTCAATATTAAAAAGTTTTTAAGGAATTTTTTCCTATTTCCCTTGGTTTTAAAGAGTTTTTAATCGACGTTGTCTCCTAAGAATGTAAATAAATCTTTATTATTTTTGTTTTCTCCAATTCTCTATTGAATATATGTGAAACAGGTGTTAAGCACCAAGAGAAAGTAGTTACACTTCCCACTACTAATATATGTAATTATCAGTGGTTCAATCCACAAACTTGGGGTTTTTATTCAATTTTCAGGAACTTTATCTTATCCCTCTAGAAACTCTGTTCCTTTTCAAAAGAAAGAACATGGCAAGTCTGAACATAGACAGCTGGAAATTTGCAAGTTTACATAATGAAGCAACAGAAAGCTTTAATCAAACAACAATAGAAAGGAAAGATGAGGACACTAATATAAGATCTGCATTCAAAGACCTGAATAATAATTTAAAAAAACAAGTGAGAATAGTATGGGAATTGACAAGCTTAGAAAATTACATTAAGCAGAAAATAATACCAAGAGGTTTAAGGATTAAGATAATGCCAGCAACTAATTTAATCAATGAAGACTTTCTAAAGAAATGGACAGACATCTTATCACAATGTTCATTAGATTTAATGGAATTAATAGTGCAAACCGAAAAAAATCATTTGGAAACATTTAGTGCTAACCTAGAAAATAGCCAAAAATTAGTTGAAGTTTTCAAAGATAAAACAGATTATGAAATAATCTGTCAAAAGCTTAATGAAAATTTGGAAAGGTTCAAGAATGAAATTAAGACTAGCAAACAGAAGAAATTCTTGAGAGATCAAGATGATTATAAAAACAATCGGATATATAAATTTCCCCCAAAAAAGAATAGAACAACAAAAATATCATCAGATATAAGCTCATCAGAATATGAGACTTCAGATATAGAGGATCCCACTGTAAGATCAGGAGCGGAGGGAAACATGAACCTGATACAAAGGGGTCTAAGAACTAGGTTAGCTCAAGAACACGAACATGAACATAGACAGGAGAAGGGTTTTTTAGACAAGGCCCAATATATAAAGAGAGGCAAGAAGAAAGCAACAAATGCACAAATAAGACCACATCGATATCAAGGCCCTCTAAATTAGGGATAACCCCTGACAAATCAAAACTAGAAAACCAATTACAAATAATGAACCTGTCAACTTTTGCACTAAATGATGCACACAAGTCTGTCTTAGAGAAGGGTCTTTCATTTGTCCCCTCATCTAGAGTGGACTTATTTACCAATATAAAAGATCTGAACCTCTTTGGTAGAAAATTGGCCCTCTATAAGTTTTATAAGATGAAAACAATGAAGGAATATGTTCATTTAAATATTGATAAGGAAGATCATGACATATTTATGGATATGATGGCACTGATAGAAGAGAATGAAAATAAGGATGGTACCCTAATAGAACAGGGGGCACCAAAAATATGGGAAAAAAAGAGCAAATTCACTCCCCAAATTAATGACTACCCAAATATAAGTGTGTTTGTACAACAGGTAACTAAAGAACTTGAGAAATTATACACACAAGAACAAAGATCAGCTTATAATTTAAGTATGAAGGAAAATAGGGCTTTGAAGGAACTCCAAGATTGTAAGAATATACAAATAAAACCAGCAGACAAGGGGGGGAACATACTTGTCAGCATAGATGTGGAAGCCCTATACAGTTCCATACCCCATACACAGGGTATTGAAGCGGTGGGTTTCTTCTTAAGAACAAGAGGAACAAAAGCTGAACAATTT
The DNA here is from genome assembly GCA_027410445.1 of Discoglossus pictus. NCBI lineage: Eukaryota > Metazoa > Chordata > Amphibia > Anura > Alytidae > Discoglossus > Discoglossus pictus. The sequence continues at coordinate 261,798,406 of CM050163.1, forward strand.
AATGAGTTCCTACTAACCCTATTGGAATTCATACTAACCAAAAATTATTTTATCTTTACTGACAAATGTATACATCAGATTAAAGGCACAGCAATGGGGACATCATGTGCCCCTAATTATGCAAATCTTTTCCTAGGGTGGTGGGAAGAGAGATGTGTCTTTGAAGAATCTATGAACAACATTACGGACAATATATTAATGTGGAGATGGTTCATAGACGATATTATCATCTTTTGGACTGGCACAAAAGGACAACTGTCTCTCTTCATAGACACCCTTAAAAAAAACACCCTAGGATTAAAATTCACATATGAAATGAACCAAACTGAATTGGCCTTTTTGGACTTGAAAATAATAAAGGACGAAATGGGAAATATCAGCACTACAACATATAGGAAAGAAACAGCGTCTACTTACTAGGGTGGTCAAGCCAACATTATGGACCACAAAAAAGAGGTATACCCAAAGGCCAATATCTACGTATCCGTAGAAATTGCAGTGATGACATCTCCTTTAAAATTGAGGCTGACAAACTTAGGAAACGATTCAAAAATAGAGGATATCCGAACAAGTGTTTAAAAAGAGCATATCAATATGCTCAGAATACCAAAAGAACAGATTTATTAAGTACAACAAAAGATACACCAAGTCAGGGACGTCCTATTACACAAGAGGAAATAACCTCAAATGAGGAAAGTGAGATAATACGATGTATACTGACATATGGACATAACTCAGAGAAAATTAAAGATATTTTCTCTAAGTTCTGATATTTATCGACTGCAGATGAAGATCTCAAGACTACGGTTACTCAAAATAGTTCAATAACATACAGACGGAGCCCCAATTTAAAGGATTTACTAGTACATAGCCACTTCCAACAAGATAAACAAAAAGAAAAAATGTGGCTGAAACCCCTAACAGGGTGTTACAAATGTGGACGATGTAAATACTGCAATTTCATAAAACCAAGTAAAGAATTTATTCACCCAATAACTGGCAAAAAATACCCCATAAAAGATTTTTATAATTGCAAAACAAAGGGAGTCATATATGTAGTGCAATGCATTTGTACGAAGATCTACGTCGGTAAAACGAGCAGAGAGCTCAGACGTAGAATGGGAGAACATATCTGCTCAATTATAAACTAATATGATACACCAATTGCACGACATGTAAAATTAAAACATAAAAAAGATACATCTGTTTTAAAATTTTGTGCAATAGATGGAGTTAAGTTGGGCCCAAGAAAAGGGGATCTAGACACAATGCTACTCAAGAAGGAATCAAAATGGATCTATGAGTTACAGACACAAACACCAAAAGGACTCAATGAGGGATTCTCATTTAGTGCATTTCTATAAATCTCTATAGTGGCGTCCTTAAATGCTAAACATGACGAAGTTATATTTAGTATTATAAATATACTCAAATATTATCCAAGATACATCCATAGTCAACCCTTAAAGTAGTAGAGAAATGGTTACATAATAATTGTGGGGAATATTCTGAAATGAATATAAAAACTTTGAACTTCTTTTTCTCTAAAAGATAGGAAAAAGAATTAAGATATGGAAAGGATATACCTAGAAAACCATTACACAAAGGCACCATAAATAATTATGATTGATAATAAGGATAAAGATTAATATAAAGAACACTAAAAGCACTGCCAGTATTCTTACACAGCACAATAATTATAAATCACTACTGATGTATATAAATATGAGCACTATCATGCTGTTATTATTTCAGAACAAAAATAAAAAATGTTTTTTTCACTATTGATGTATATAAATATGAACACCATTAAATTGTTTTTTTTTAAAACATATTTTATCACAAATAAATGTACATATCAGGTTTAAGGTATATCCACTATATTAATATACATGATTGAATATTTAGGCTGTTAACTTAAATATCATCCAAGATACAGCTATAGTTACCCCTTAAAATAATAGAGAAATGACTACATAAAAACTGAGGGAACTACTCTGAAATAAATAGAAAAAACATGTAGTTCTCTTTCAAAAGAAAGGAAAAAAGAACTAAGATATGGAAAGGATATGCCCAAAAAATCATTACACCAAAGCACTATAAATTATTATGTTTGATAACATAAGAGTTATGTAATGAATACTAAAAAGCACTGCCAGTACTCTTATATAGCACTTTAAAATCACTACTGATGTAAATAGATATGAGCACCATTATGCTGTTATTATTTTATAGCACATTAATTTAAAATGTTTTTACCACTATTGATAAATATGAACACTATTATATTGTTGTTATTTTAAACATATTTTATTATAAATATATGTACATATAAGTTTTAAGGTATATCCAACTATTTTAATATACATGAACTGAATATTTAGGAGGTTATGTAACCATGGCATTATTATGCTGATTGTTATTTTTGACTATATTAAATAGAAGACACATTTATATGTATATATTCGTGTATATACATATACATATATATATATATATATATATATATATATATATATATATATATATATATATATATATATATGTGTTTAAAATATATATTCATGGAATAAAGTGAAGTAACTGGGAAATCTAAAGATGCCCACAGTAAGAACAATTATTCCACCTTTCTCTGTTTTCAGCTTATAATAAGGGTGGAAATTTGGAATCGCTAAGTGATAATAGATATTTTTATAATGTAAAGAAATTAAGAAGAAAATAAATTAAGCTTGTTATTCCATATCTATATATACCCTTCTCACTTGGTGAGAGTTAAAGGGTAACCATAACAACCATTACGTTATAAATAGGAGGCTCCGTCGAGGTCCTCGCCCCTCCCTTTGAAAAAGTCACGCCCAAGTGACGAAACGTGCGTCAGGGTTGCGTCTGACGTCAGATGCTTACACTGAAAATAGGTAGTGCTTCCAGCTAAGCTCCGTGAATTGGGAGTTCATAGTCACCTTCTTATGCCCTAACTTGCAGTACACGGGAGAGCCTGGTACTACATAGGAGGAATCTATGTATCTATGCAATAACGAACGCATCTAATAAACTTGGAATTATTAATACGTGACATTAATGCGACACCCGGAAATGGGGGTTATAAGAAATGCTATAGATACAATAGAGGGATGGAAATGTGGGGAATCTTGCTAAAAGACCCTTTTACCAACCAAAACCTCTATATTAAAAATAATCTCCAATAGTGAGTCACTATAAAACATACCAGCATAGTCTAAAACTGATATAGAGATTCAAAGGGCATTTGGATTATATAATAATACTTAGAACGTTAGGTATGCCAAACTTCAGAATTGTATAAAGTGGAATACATATCTAAAAGAATTTGAAGGTGACAGAACACCAATATATAAATACAATATCTCTAACACTGATAAATAGAGATATATACTAAAAAAGATTGGAAGCCAAACCTAACAGAAATCACACACTTAGTGAGATAAGACAAGAGGAAATAAGATCATGTACTGATCCCTCAAATATTAATAATTTACTTATCACAAGTGTGGAAAAAAGGGATTCAATATTAAAATGTTTTTAAGGAATTATTTCCTATTTCCCTTGGTTTTAAAGAGTTCTCCTAAGAATGTAAATAAAACGTTATTATTTTTGTTTTCTCCAATTCTCTATTGAATATAAACTTGTCAACTGAATTCATTAACTCATTAACTCCTTCTGGAATGCCACCACATATTTTGCAGCTAAAGAAAGGTGCAATTGTCATTTTACTGCGAAATATGAACCCCAAAAAAGGCCAATGCAATGGAACAAGATTAATTGTTCAAGAATTAAAGGATGATTTCATACATTCTGAAATTCTAACTGGTACCCATAAAGGAGAGAGAGTGTTCATACCAAGAATAGATTTGGCACCAAGTGAAAGTAGCCTCCCTTTTGTACTTCAAAGGAGACAGTTTCCCATCATTGTGGCATTTGCCATGACCATTAATAAATTACAAGGACAAACTTTCAAATCTGTGGGTATCTTCTTAGAACAACCAGTATTTGCACATGGCCAGCTATATGTTGCCTTCTCAAGGTGCAAGAATCCACAGGCTATTAAAGTTTACATTGAAAACAATGAAAGTCAAGGTGATTTTATTAGATGATGGACAAATGTTTACAAAAAATATTGTCTACTATGAAGTACTGTAGCTTTCATTCAAACAAACACAACACATGGAACAGAAACAGCAACCAAAAATTGCAAATTAACTCTACGACAATTTCACAACAAAAAAACACAAATTAAAGATACAGATGGGTGGTTTAATTTCAATAATTACTTTTTATGTCACTCAGACTCTGTTTACACCATCACGATTTCCATAACAAACTCTGTACAATGGCAAAACAGATAGAGAACAGCGGTTACACATCGCGGACGAACTTTAATGTCTCGCGTTCTCTTTTTAGAGAACCACTATTCCACATTTCAACAATTACACCAACATCAACAAAATGTCAACCATCAAGAACCAAAAACGACAAAAGAAATGATTACTATTTAATGGAAGTAGACTTTTTGCATGATTAGCCCCAGAAAACACTTGCCTTGCATTTTAAAACAATTACAGTTTCAATGTTGCTTTAGTATGTTACTGTTTACAATGTTAAAAGTTTTTACAAAAAAAAGGCAAAGTTTTTTAAATTGCAGATATTTTACATTTCATGTTAACAGGAGAAGGAGGTTTTGTAAATGTATCATTCAATGCAAAATATTAATCCAGGGACAAATCCGATCGCCAGTTAATGGGGTCAGGAAGGAATTATTTTTTTCCCCTTTTGATACAATTGGCTAGCTTTCAAGGAGGGTTTTTACTGTTTGCCTTCCTCTGGATTCAATATATATTTTGTTTAACAGTTGTTAATCTGCAAGATGCATGTTAAAAAACATTATGTCAAGTTTACAATACTCAATAATACAATGTTCAACTGTTCTTACATTCAAATGTTACCACTTTCACAAAAAATAAGGATAACAGCTAAACAAAAAATTGCATGTTAAAACAATAAACATGTTTCAGATAATAATTGTACTTTTTTCGAGATAAGAAAAAGGTTACAAGTGTCAAATATGCATATTACCGACAAAACAGAATTACAAACATACACATTTAATTGCCATCATTTAATTGCAGTCGTTAGTATATATATATATATATATATATATATATATATATATATATATATATCACATATAATAGTTGTCAAACTACGAAACGTCACGCTTTGCGAGCTTGCAAGAGTCCCACGCTAAGCGCAGGAAGGTCAAAGCTCCAACGTCGGCTGCAATGAGCCAAAGGCTCATTACAGGCCGCAAATGTGGACCCTCGTGAAGTGCAGAAGGCTCATTGCAGGCCGCAAATGCGGACCCTCGCATATCATGAAAAAATATATATACACAAAAATAAAAAAAACACACTATCGCAATAAACGGCAAAGCCCTTCATCGCGCCCTCACAAGGAACGCCAATGGTGTTCATAGGACACAAATTACAAGAGGGGACAGGCTTGCAATAAGCGCAAAAAGGAGATCAGCGCGGACCTTACAATGACAGCAAAAAATTATAACAAAAAATACACCAACCAAGAGGCTCGCAATGAAAGCCGAGGGCGCTCATTGCAAGCCATGCGATGAGCGACAAAGGCGCTCAGCGCAAGGCTCTCAATGATCGCCAAAGGATCTCACACCACCAAAACACTTACTGTCTTTGGCAAACAGCATTACCTGCCTTACAATTTTATTACCCTGTCATTTTTGATGGGCAAGTCGCTAGTATCACATATAATAGTTGTCAAACTGTGATTCGTCGTCATGCTTGCGAGCCTTGCATAGCGAGGCGAGCCCTTGAAGCACAGAAGTCTTCCGAGCTCGGAGCACTGATCCGATGAGTGCCAAAGGCGCTCATTTGCTGCGAACCCCGCGGAGCGAAGCAAGCAGTTGAGACATTGAAACTCGGAGCACTTAGGCGATGAGGGCCTTTGGCGCTCATCGCCTGCAAGCCTCGCAGGTGAGGCATTGAAACACGCAGGACTTAGGCAGAAATGAAAAAAAAAACTTACGACTTAGCCCCCAAGCAGTTAGTAAACGCGGAATTGCCTTAGGCTGCAAGCAGTTGAGAAATGCAGGACTTGGAAAAAAAATTGAGATGTATGGAACTTACGAGAAATTACGAGGTTGAAAAAATACGAACCACGCAAATCAAAAAAACACAAAAAACACAAAAAAAAAAATCAAAAAAAAAATCACACACAGCATGGGGGGATAGGCAGGATGTCTGGGAATGAGGTTGTATGCAAATTTAAGCCGAATTTGGCAAGTTTCAGCACTCAAAAATTGGCTAAGCGAGAAAAAAAATGACGGCTGAAAATGTTTTAAATGAGGCTACACGACCCTGAACTGCGCAAAACACCGCCAGCCATGTACCACTTTTACCCAGGAACGTACAAGGAACAAAATACACTATTACAAAGGACGGAAAATGCTTGCGAGCCGCGTAAGACATAGAAAATCGCCACCATTTTACAACACTAACTTGCAACTAATAACATTACAAATTTAAAATGGCACTTTACCCGACTAAACAATTGGTTTGGCCTCGCACACGCAGCCTATTTATACTGCACACTTGGCACATTGCTGACACTTTCTCCTCAGGTCACCAATAGTCCAACTGTACATTGTATGCTGCAGGAAAATAAAAAGAGATTGTTAGCTCTTCAGGATATTGATTGCTGGATATATTAATTAGAAATAGGTAAAGTATATTAATTTCTTAAGTAATTAATTAATGAATTATTATTAAAAAAATATATATAATAAAAAAGCCTAAATAGCATATTTTGCACTGCCCTTACTTTATCAATACATTAATGCTTCGCACTTTTTTATACATTTATTCATTCCTAATTAATTGTTAATGTACATTCATTTAATAAGTATTAATTAATCATGAAAAATAAAAACTTTCCACTGCACAAATTTTTTTTGTTGTTTTGCAGTTAGGTCCATAAATATTGGGACATCGACATAATTCTAATCTTTTTGGCTCTATACACCACCACAATGGATTTGAAATGAAACTAACAAGATGTGCTTTAACTGCAGACTTTCAGCTTTAATTTGAGGGTATTTACATCCAAATCAGGTGAACGGTGTAGGAATTACAACAGTTTGTATATGTGCCTCCCACTTTTTAAGGGACCAAAAATAATGGAACAGATTAACAGTCATAAAACAAACATTCACTTTTTAATACTTGGTTGCAAATCCTTTGCAGTCAATTACAGCCTGAAGTCTGGAATGCATAGACATCACCAGAGGCTGGGTTTCATCCCTGGTGATGCTCTGCCAGACCTCTATTGCAACTGTCTTCAGTTCCTGCTTGTTCTTGGGGCATTTTCCCTTCAGTTTTGTCTTCAGCAAGTGAAATGCATGCTCAATCGGATTCAGAACAGGTGATTGACTTCTCCATTGCATAACATTCACTTCTTTCCCTTAAAAAAACTCTTTGGTTGCTTTTGCAGTATGCTTTGGGTCATTGTCCACCTGCACTGTGAAGCGCCGTCCAATGAGTTCTGAAGCATTTGGCTGAATATGAGCAGATAATATTGCCTGAAACACTTCAGAATTCATCCTGCTGCTTTTGTCAGAAGTCACATCATCAATAAATACAAGAGAACCAGTTCCATTGGCAGCCATACATGCCCACGCCATGACACTACCACCACCATGCTTCACTGATGAGGTGGTATGCTTTGGATCATGAGCAGTTCCTTTCCGTCTCCATACTCTTCTCTTCCCATCACTCTGGTACAAGTTGATCTTAGTCTCATCTGTCCATAGGATGTTGTTCCAGAACTGTGAAGGCTTTTTTAGGTGTTGTTTGGAAAACTCTAATCTGGCCTTCCTGTTTTTGAGGCTCACCAATGGTTTACATCTTGTGGTGAACCCTCTGTATTTACTCTGGTGAAGTCTTCTCTTGATTGTTGACTTTGACACACATACACCTACCTCCTGGAGAGTGTTCTTGATCTGGACAACTGTTGTGAAGGGTGTTTTCTTCACCAGGGAAATAATTCTTTGGTCATCCACCACAGTTGTTTTCCGTGGTCTTCCGGGTCTTTTGGTGTTGCTGAGCTCACCGGTGCGTTCTTTCTTTTTAAGGATGTTCCAAACGGTTGATTTGGCCACACCTAAGGTTTTTGCTATCTCTCTGATGGGTTTGTTTTGTTTTTTCAGCTTAATGATGGCTTGCTTCACTGATAGTGACAGCTCTTTGGATCTCATATTGAGAGTTAACAGCAACAAATGCAAATAGCACACTTGAAATGAACACTGGAGCTTGTATCTGCTCTTTGTAAATGGGATAATTAGGAAATAACACACACCTGGCCATGGAGCAGCTGAGCAGCCAATTGTCCCATTACTTTTGGTCCCTTAAAAAGTGGGAGGCACATATACAAACTGTTATAATTCCTACACCGTTCACCTGATTTGGATGTAAATACCCTCAAATTAAAGCTGAAAGTCTGCAGTTAAAGCACATCTTGTTTGTTTCATTTCAAATCCATTGTGGTGGTGTATGAAGCCAAAAAGTTTAGAATTGTGTCGATGTCCCAATATTTATGGACCTGACTGTATATATCTGGATTACTGGTCATTGGCTGCCATATTTAAATCACTTTATTATGCTCTGAGACATTTTCTAATTTATACTGCACTAAAAAATTGTATATTTAACACTTTACTTATATATCTGTCTTTGCGATAAGCGCCGAAGATGATCGTTGCAAAGCACGAAACTTGAAGGACACAAGGGGAGAGGTGCTCAGAGGAGCAAAAGTACACAAGGGGAAAGGCTCGCAATGAGCACTGAAGGTCCTCAGAGGAGCAAAAGCTTTACATTGTGTGGCAAACAGCATTGCCATGGCTTAAATTTGTATTGCCCCGTAATTTTTGATGGGCAAGTCGCTAGTATATATATATATATATATATATATATATATATATATAAATATATATATAATTTCTAGATTACTGCATTACTGATCATTCATGGCTGCTTCACTCTTCAATTATTTATATATATATTGAAGAGTGAAGCAGCCGTGAATGTCCAGTAATTTAGTAATTATCTATCCATATATATATATATATACATAGATTAATAATGAGTATTGCAATATAATTTGATACCTTTTGTATTGGACAAACGTCTTATTGATAATGACAAGCTTTCGAATGGCTTAACCTCCCTTTATCAAGTCTCAGGCAATACTACATGAGATGGAACCTTCAGTTTGAATAATAACAGCAGATGCAGATAGAGTGGAAACAGCATCTGACATCATCAGGTAAATACATATATGGGGAATTAACATAACATAGCAAAGGAAACATATATACACATATACATCAATATATACATGAAAAAGCAGAGCACTGTAGTCCACAGTGATATCTTTCCTGTTGGACAAACACCTCACTAAGAGAGCTAAGTCTGTTATAGTAGAAAAAGAAAGAAAAGAAAGAAAGAAAAAGAAAAAAAATCACATGAAATTCTGATAATGTGTTAGAAAGCCCAAGTCTATATTAAGTCCTGAGTTTTTAGAGTTGAAGAATGTGATCATCTTTATTTTGAATGCTTTTCTCTCTTGGATGCTTTTAAATTTTCCTCTGAGTATTTTGATTTTTAAGTTATGGATGGAGTGATCATTCTGGCTAAAATGGTGCCCTACTAGGCTACATTAACTGTCTTCATTATGTTTTCTTATTGAATGCCTGTGTAAATTCATCCTTACATTGGAGAAACCGGACAAAAAATGCATTTAAGGATGAATTTACACAGGCATTCAATAAGAAAACATAATGAAGACAGTTATTGTAGCCCAGTGTATGCCACGTGTATGCACTACTGGAGCAGATGATCCGGGGTCCATACCTCTGTGACAGGTGTGAGCATGTTGCCTCTCTGGAAGCTCAAATTGGAGAACTAGAGAGGAGAATTGCAACACTTCATGATATTGTCACACTGGAAAGGGAGTTGGTGCTCACTGAGCACAGTTTAGCTGGGCCTAGCATGGAGGGTAGAGATGGGGCAGGTGAGGATGTCCAGGGAGGTAGATGGGTTACAGTTAGCAGGGGAATTGGGGAACAGGAGCAGGCAGGCCAGTTCTGAGTTGGCAAACACCAACAGATTTGCCAGATTGAGTGAAACTGTTGGGGATGTCCATTCAGGAATGGCAATGCCAGATAGAGCTGTTCCCTCTAACAGCCGGGAGAATAGTTCTACTGGAGGAGTGGGAGGGCAGAATAGGAAGAGCAACAAACTTGTTTTGGTTGTAGGGGACTCTATTATTAGGAAGGTAGACAAGGTGATTTGTCACCCAGATCCCAGCAATTGAACAGTTTGCTGTCTCCTGGGGGCTCGGGTTCGGCATGTTGTGGATCGGGTGGATAAATTATTGGCAGGGGCTGGAAATGAACCGACAGTCTTTGTACATATTGGTACCAATGACAAAAAAAGTGGAAGATGGAGTGTCCTAAAGAATGATTTTAAAGAACTAGGGAATAAGCTTAAAGCAAGGACCTCCAAGGTAGTATTTTCTGAGATACTACCATTGCCATGTGCTAGCCCGGGGAGACAGAAGGAGCTTAGGGAGGTTAATGTGTCGCTAAAAAAAGTGGTGCAGTGCAGAGGGTTTTGGGTTTTTAGAGCACTGGGCTGACTTCTCACTTGGGTACAATCTCTATAGCAGGGTTAAATTGCACTTTAATGGTGAGGGAGCATTTGTGGTAAGGGATAGGATGGTAGAATGGCTGGGGGAGTTTTTAAACTTGTAGGTGGGGGGGAGGGACTACATTGAAATATTGGGGTAGAGAGGGAAAGAGATACATATTTTACTCATGGGGGAGGAGAAGGGGGAGGGTTACAATAGACATTAGGAAGGCATTAATAGAGGCCTCAAATACAGTGGCAAGCACTTCACAACGGCAGAGCCATAGCAACATAAAGTGTATGTTTGCTAATGCAAGAAGTTTGCCTGGGAAAATGGGTGAGCTAGAATTATTAGCAGTACAAGAAAAATGGAACATAATAGGCATTACTGATACATGGTGGGATGAATCTCATGACAGCAAAGTTAATTTGGATGATTATAACTTATTTAGGAAAGATTGGAGAAATGGTAAAAGAGGACGAGGGATCTGTCTTTATGTTAAGCCTGAATTTAAGCCTATAGTCAGAGAAGATATTTATGCTGGAACTTGCGGCAACATTGAATCTTTGTGGGTTGAGCTAAATAGTGGAGGAGCTAATTCTAAATGCATATTGGTGGGACTATGCTATAAACTAAATATAATTGAAAGTGAGGAAATACAATTATTTTTACAAATTGGAAATGCAGCTAAGCAAGGGCAAGTTCTAATAATGGGAGACTTTAAAAACCCTGAAATAAACTGTATAAATGAGACCATCAGCTCAGCTAAAGGGAGCAGGTTCTTGAGTACACTCAGGGATCATTATCTCTCCCAGGTAATACAAGAACCTACTAGAAATGGGGCCATCTTGGATTTAGTCATTACAAGTAATATTGAAATAATATCAAATGTTAAAATAGGGGAACCCTTGGGAACACAACACAATCTCATTTGAGATTGAATACAAAAAACAGAGTTGTAAGGGGCTGACAAAAACTCAAAATTTTAAAAGGGCTAACTTTCATGGGCTAAGGGCAGCAATACTACATATAGGCTGGAATAAAGTACTAACAGGGAAAAATACTGAAAATAAATGGACAACATTCAAATCCTTACTAAATATACATACTCATTGGCATGTACAATGTGGAAATAAAATGAATAGGAGTAAATGACATCCCATGTGGCTTAACAATGACTTAAAGATCATGATAAGGAAAAAGAAACATGCATTTAAATTATACAAGAAAGAGGGAACAGAGGCAACTTTATGTGACTATAAGGAAATCAACAAGGCCTGCAAAAGGGCTATTATACTGGCTAAAATAGAAAATGAGAAGTCAGTTGCAAAGGAAAGTAAGACTAACCCTAAAATATTTTTTAAATATATTAATGGGAAGAAGGCAAGGAAGGAAGCTATAGGAACATTACAATGTGACACAGGCCATCTGATAATTAGTGACCAGGAAAAGGCAGATGAGCTAAATAGGTTATTTTCTTCAGTATACACAAGGGAGGTACTATTGGTTGGGACACCGTAACAAAATGTGGTTACACTACCATCACAAAATAATTGGTTAATGCAGGAAGAAATCCAAAAGAGATTGGAGAAAATAAATGTTAATAAAGCCCAGGTCCTGATGGAAAACATACAAGGGTACTGAGGAAGCTGGGTTCTGTAATAGCCAAACCATTATATCTAATCTTTCAAGACTCACTCACCACAGAGTCACTACCAAATGACTGGCGAAAAGCAGAGGTGATACCAATATTTAAGAATTGAGCAAGAGTAAATACCGGGAATTATAGACCGGTGAGCCACACATCTGTAGTTGGGAAGCTTTTAGAAGGGTTAATAAGGGACAGAATACAAGAAGATATCTATTTCAACACGGATTTATGAAGGATAGATCATGTCAGACCAATCTAATTCGTTTCTATGAGGAGGTTAGTAGGAACTTGGATCAGAGCAACTCAGTGGATGTAGTCTTTTTAGGTTTTGCAAAGGCTTTTGATACAGTGCCACATGGGAGACTATTGTGCAAACTAAGGGATACAGAAATTGCAGTAAATATCTGCTCATGGATTGAGAGCTGGCTAAAAGTCAGGAAGCAAAGGGTTGTTAGGTCCTCTCCTTTTTAACATATTTATTAATGACTTAGAGGTAGGATTGGAGTGTGGTGTCTCCATTTTCGCTGATGACACAAAGTTGTGCAAGGTAATTAAATCAGATAGTGATGGGCTTTCCCTCCAAAGGAATTTACATACAATTGAGGAATGGGCATCTAAATGGCAGATGAGATTTAATACGAATAAATGTAAAGTTATGCATCTGGGAAGGAAAAATAGCCATGCAATGTATAATCTTAATAGAGGAAATCTAGGTGTATCAGATATTGAAAGGGATTTTGGAGTGCTTGTGGACAACCACCTAGGTGGTCAAAGCCAAGCAGCAGCTGCAAAGGCAAATAAAATATTAGCATGTATTAAGAAGGGTATATAAGCCAGGGAAGCAAATATAATTCTTCCACTATACAAATCTCTAGTATGCCCTAATTTGGAATATGGAGTACAATTTTGTGCACCACTTCATAAAAAGGAAATTTTAGAGCTGGAAAAGGTACAGAGGAGGGCAACAAAACTAATAAGGGGAATGGAGGGGCTAAGTTATGAAGAAAGACTAACCAAATTAAACTTATTTTCTCTACAAAAAAGGCATCTAAGAGGAGATATGATTACCTTATATAAATACATCCAGGGTCAGTATAAAGATTTGTCAAGGGAGCTTTTTGTGCCAAGAGGACATCCCTTGAGGTTAGAAGTAAAAAGATTCCACGTTAAAGAAAGAAAAGGGTTCTTCACAGTAAGGGTGGTTAATCTGTGGAATTCTCTACAAGAGGAGGTGGTGACAGTGGATTCGATAGATTACTTTAAAAGGGGACTGGATTTATTTCTAATTAAAAAGGGAATTCAGGGTTATCATGGATAATTAGAGAGGCAGTATTGATCCATGGAGAAGTCCGGTTGCCAGTATCTGGGATCAGGAGGGAATTGTTGTTTTTTTGTTTTGTTTGTTTTTTATACAACTAATTAATTAATAGTTAATCCGCATATTGCAGATCAGAGGAGATCTTAAAAGGTTGAACTTGATGGACTGAAATTCTTTTTTCAACCTTAAATACTATGGGCCTCATTCTATTATCGGCCGTAGGAGATGTGGGGCTGCGAGGACCGGCCGCAAGCTATTTGCCTATTCTATTCCCTTTCGGCCGGTGACTCCGGCAGGCTTGCGGCCGGTGCCTTGTTATCCCTTGCGGCCGCACGCGCCGGAGGAAAGCCTTTAATCTTAAACGGCCGCAAGAGTTTCGGCCGCAAGAAAATCCTGGTTGCTATTCAATTGCTCCGGGAACCCTCTCTGCAAGGCTAAAACCGAGCCGTAGCTTACTTGCAGCAAAAAGGTCCTGCAGGCACACAATTAAGCACATAACAAAGCCATAATAAAGCCATCCTGCACTCTGAGGAGACTATAAAGTGATTGTAGGTGTTAGCATTCATAGCACAACATTCCCCTACACTCAAATCCGTAAATAATTATTTGTTTAATTTATGTCACATATCCATGTAAAAAGTCCAGAGGGCTTGGAGCACCTCAGACCCGCCCACGCTGCGGCCGGAAAATAAACAGTTAATTAAATCTCGGATTTGGGCTGATGTGCAAGCTTGAGAGGGGGTTGCTATTAATCCTCATGTCCCCCATTATGATCCCTAGCATTTTTGAATTTATTTTTGCTTTAAAAGATTTCTGAGCTTACGGCCGGTTGCAAGATATGCGGCCGGCCGTAAGGGGATATCCTTGCGGCGCCGTCTATTTGAATTGCACGGTAACCGTAGCCCCGCAAGAAATTGCAGCTTTGCGGACGATTTACGGCCGATAATAGAATGAGGCCCTATGTAACTATGTAATAACAAATAGTCCACATATTGAAACGATCAAAAGATATCTAAGAACGTTGAACTTGATGGACTAACAGTCTTTATTCAACCTCAAATACTATACTAAACAACACTAAGAACTAATTAATTAATTAATAACTAATCTGCATATTACAGATCAGAGGAGATCTTAAAAGGTTGAACTTGATGGACTGAAAGTCTTTTTTCATCCTTAGTTACTTTGTAACTATATATATATGGGAGAGGGGGGTTGGTGCTGGCTCTTATAGCAGCTGACTCTCTTCTACCAATCTGGGTAACTCTTTTTCAACCTCTCTCCCTTTCCCAGCAACTTCTTATGCTGTTTCTCTTTCTACATTGCATCACAATTTATTTCACAGTTCTGCCAACTGTTCTGAGCCCATAGTTTGCAAGGACAGAAAACCTAGCTTTTTTCAAGTGCTCCAATATTTTAGCTGATAATTCGAACTAAACTGTATAAGGCCTTTTTGCTTCTGTTCTGGTACTGTATCCTTCATAGGCTCCACATGCATGTCCTCTCTCAGGGCTGCTTATGGATCTGCACCTCATCTGTGTCATTGTTCACTGCAGGCAATTGTGATACCACTGTTCCATTCCTGCAAGATATGTGACTCTTTATCTCTGCTAGGAAGGATCTTTCAGACTGTTGGTTTTGCTAGAATGTTTCCAACTGTTCAGCAACTTCAGGCTTAATCTCAACATATAGGCTAATACCCATCTTAGAAGCCATTTGAATTTTGGGTTTCTGAAGAAACTTATGATTTTAGCATTCTCAGCTTTTACTCATTTTCCTTCCTCTTTTAAATGTTTCTCATTAGCTTGTTGCAAACTCAGTTCACTCTGCTAGCACTGGATCTCTTGCTGCATATTCAACTCAAGTGTCTCCCCTGACTTTTCCATTAGGTCCTCCCTGAATACCTCTGATGGCTCAGCTATTTTTTCTTTGTCCTTCTGTCTCTCCTGTATAAGCTCCTTCACCATGCTTTTCATATAAGATTTCTGTAGACATTGCTCTATGCAGCATTTTGTGTAGACCTGCACCAAATGTATCTCAATAACAGATAGATTGCTCACCCTCTGCTCTTGTGGAGTATGTAACAGCAACTACTTCTTGATCATAGCTATTTCCCTCTGAAATACATGGCTAGTGAGGAGATCTCACTTCTGTTGGCCATTAATGGCAGCTTCTGCATACATTACTCATTCAGCCTATGCATTGGAGGGCTCTTCCTTTGCCTCCAAATAGACATCTGTGTCTTCTTTCTGTAAGACACTGTTGTCCTCAAATGCAGGCTTCCCTCTTCATTCAGGAATATAATCTTCGTTTTCAGGCTTTTTCACTCCCACTGGGATAGCATTTATCTGTACTTGTTTCCCTATCTTGTCTCTCCTTGTCCAGAGCACTATGTTTTGTCGCTACCTGAGATATCTTGGAATACTTTATTAGGACACATCTCCATGCCCTGCTTAATATGTCCTCTCAGGGACAGTGGTTCCTCTTTCACCAGCTTAATGTCTCGACTTTTATCTTTCTTAGCTGTTACTTTAGTAAGGATTCCAGTTTCTTCATCAAAGTTAGGACAAAATTAGGACATTGGTTGCATGTATCTGTTTGATCTCTATTTTCGCTGGGTCAGACAATTATGTCAGATATTTTCTTTCTCTAGTATCATTTTTCATCTTAGGAGTATTCAACAAGGACAGGTGTCTGTGTCTGTCCAAATTTCTCATGGAGGCCTCTTCAGTGCTTTTACCCATAAGGTTTCTGCATCGGTTTGGGTTAAAATGTTCCCCAGTGAATTGATAAGCATGCTTCATACTGAGATTGATTTGCACTCAGTCAGTAACAACTCCTTGTCCTTTTATCTTTGACCTTTGCTCACAGTCTCATTGGCTCTTTCTGCACTCACTTGCTTTCTCTGCAGTTTCATTATGCACTCCAGCATTCTCATTTGCTGCTCTAACAAATTTTTTCTCTTTCTCCATACTTGCACTTTCTCTGCCATCAAA
The DNA here is from genome assembly GCA_027410445.1 of Discoglossus pictus. Classification (NCBI taxonomy): domain Eukaryota; kingdom Metazoa; phylum Chordata; class Amphibia; order Anura; family Alytidae; genus Discoglossus; species Discoglossus pictus. Next base: position 261,815,117 of record CM050163.1, read on the forward strand.
CAGTTCTCTAACTCGCGATTTACATTTGTATAAGATTCCTTTTGCAATCCCTCAACAGGGATATTGCATTTTAATCTTGTGTAGATAAGGATGCCTCTTGGGTATCGATAAGCAAACTTTCAGAATACTATAATTTGTTGCCTTTTCCTCTTCCGAAACATCATATACTTTCTGAGCTTCTCCACTCATACATGGGCCAAGGATTGTTGCCCAGTGCTGTTTAGGCCACCCTTACCTATTGGCAATTTTCTCAACATTCAAGAGGTATGTTTCAACATTATCTTTACTTGTCATCTTTTTCACTTGATTCTGAAGCCACAGTGTTGCACTTTTTGTGCTTCCAAAAATTCTCTCATTGGTCCTCTTTTGCTTGTCTCAACCATTTCTCTGTAGCCTCACTCATACAGACTCAATTCTCTTATGCAAGTCTCAGGCATTTCTCTGTGGCCTCTCTTAGACTATCCTCTTATGTAGCTTGGGCTCTGTCATCTGCATTTTTTCTCAGCCATGTCTGTCTTTGTTCTTGCTAGCATCTAGTGGCTTCTACCAGGGCCTTCACTAGTTCCTCCCAATTCTGACACCACATGGGCCAAATCAACTTCCACACTCAGGGTTTGTGCCCTAGTTTCCAGCACTATTATGGAGAAACTCGGGAAGCCCTTAAATAGTTATCAGGCTTTTCTGGGTCTGTCTCTCTGTCTTCTCTCAGTCTAGTCCCAACTGCCTCTCTTAGTTGCTTAGCAACCCTTAAAGGCCAAGCTCCACTGGGTTGCATAGACCTAGGCTGGAGTTCTAACGCTATCATCTCCTTGAGGAAAGAGGGTCCTGCAGAGTCTGCTGCTCACATATATCCCATCTATAACCTGTTACACTATATATGTATATCATTACATTTATGGTAGGCTGAATAGTGATAGAAGCCCTCCACCATACAGAGTACAGTAGTACAGAAAATTAATAGTACATCTGTGATTCTATTTGACCCGCGTCATTAATGCATTTGATAGAGGAAAATTTGTAGTGTAGGGATACATTTCTTTGCATGACATTTTTTTTATTGTATTTGCAAAAAACAAAAACTGTTGCGGGCATCAAGCTCTGTGCTTGAGGGATATATTTTTTATAATCAAACCCTCGCTATGTGCGCATGAGCTATGCTGATGGCTTTGCAGCCAATCAGCAATGAGCGGTGATTTCAGCCATGTGTAGAGAGTAGCTTGGAGGTCTCAGAAGCCATTAGTGTAGGAGAGGGAGGGAAGGGGAAGTGTTTATATCTGTGTTAATGTCTGTGTCTGTGAGTGTGTATGCCTGTGAGTGTGTCTGTGGGAGTGTCTGTGCGAGTGCTTGTGTGCGAGTGCCTGAGTGTGAGTGCCTGTCTCTGTGTGTGAGTGTCTCTGTGTGTCTGTGCGAGTACCTGTGTGCGAGTGCCTGAGTGTGAGTGCCTGTCTCGGTGTGTGAGTGTCTCTGTGTGTCTGTGTGAGTGCCTGTCTCTGTGTGTGAGTGTCTCTGTGTGTCTGTGGGAGTGTCTGTGCGAGTGCCTGAGTGTGAGTGCCTGTCTCTGTGTGTGAGTGTCTCTGTGTGTCTGTGTGAGTGTCTGTGTCTCAGTGTCTGTGTCTCTGTTGGTGTCTGTTTCTGTGGCTGTCGTCTGTCTCTGTGGGTGTCTGTCTCTGTGGGTGTCTGTCTCTGGGGGTGAGAGTGTCTGTGTCTGTCTCTGTATATGACACTCTGTGTCTGTGAGTGGCTGTCTCTGTGTGTGAGTGTCTTTCTCTGTGAGTGTCGTATGAGTGTCTGTCTGTGTGAGTGTCTGTCTCTGAGTGTCTGTGAGTGTGAGTGCCTCTCTATGTGTGTGTCTGTGTGTGAGTGTCTTTCTCTGTCTGTGAGTGTCTGTGTGATTGTCTGTGCGAGTGTCTGTGTGTGAGTGTCCGTCTCTGAGTGTCTGTGCAAGTGCCTGTGTGTGAGTGTGTCTGTTTGTGTGAGTGTCTGTGCCTGAATTGTGTGTGAGTGTCTAAGTGAGTGTATGTGTGTGTGTCTGTTTCTCTGTGTGAATGTCTGTTTGACTGTGAGGGGGAGGGGTGTGTGTGTATACTGTGTGAGTGTCTGTGTCTGTGAGTGTGTATGTCTGTGTGAGTGTCTGTGAGTGTGTATGTCTGTGTGAGTGTCTGTGTCGGTGGTAGAGTCTGTATTTGTGTGTGAGTGTCTGTGTCCGTGAGTGTCTGTGTGAATTTCTGTGTGTGTGAGTGTCCGTGTGTGTGTGAGTGTCTGTGTGACTGTCTGAGTGTCTTAGTGTGTGAGTGTCCGTGTGAGTGTCTGTCTCTCTGTGTTTGTGTCTATGAGTGTTGGTGTGAGTGTCTGTGTGAGCGTGTGAGTGTCTGTCTCTATGGTGTCTATCTCTGTAAATGAAAGTGTCTGTGTGAGTGTCTGTCTCTGTCTATGAGTGTTGGTGTGAGTGTCTGTGTCTCTGTGTGCATGTCTATGTCTCTGTGTGTGAGTGTGAATGTCTGTGTGAGTGTATGTCTCTGTGAGTGTCTGTGTGTGTCTGCATCTGTGAGTGTTTGTGTCTATGAGTGTTGGTGTGAGTGTCTGTGAGTGTGAGTGTCTGTGTCTCTGTGTGCATGTCTCTGTCTCTGTGTGTGAATGTCTGTGTGAGTGTATGTCTCTATGTGTGAGTGTCTAAGTGAGTGTATGTGTGTGTGTCTGTGTCTCTGTGTGTGAGTGTCTGTGTGAGTGTATGTCTCTATGTGTGAGTGTCTAAGTGAGTGTATGTGTGTGTGTCTGTGTCTCTGTGTGTGAGTGTCTGTCTCTATGTGTGAGGGTCTGTTTGACTGTGAGGGGGAGGGGTGTATGTGTATACTGTGTGAATGTCTGCGTGAGTGTCTGTGTCTGTGTGAGTGTCTCTGTGTGTGTGTGTGTGAGTGTCTGTGTGACTGTCAGTGAGTGTCTGGGTGTCTTTGTGTGAGTGTCTGTTTGTGTGTGATTGTCTGTCTCTGTGAGTGTCTGTGTGATAGTCTGTCTCTGTGAGTGTCTGTGCGAGTTTCTGTGTCTGTGAGTGTCCGCGTGTGCCTGTGTGATTGTCTGTCTGTGTGTGTGTGTGTGTGTGTGTGTGTGTGTGTGTGTGTGTGTGAATGTCTGTATGGGTGTCTGTGTAATCTTGTGTAGATAAGGATGCCTCTTGGGTATCGATAAGAAAACTTTCAGAATACTATAATTTGTTGCCTTTTCCTCTTCCGAAACATCATATACTCTGTGTGAGTGTCTGAGTGATTGTCTGTGTGCGAGTGTCTGTGAGTGTCTGTGTGTGTCTGTCTCTGTTGGTGAGAGCGTCTGTGTGAGTGCCTGTCTCTGTGTATGAGTGTCTATCAGTGTCTGTGTGATTGTCTGTGTCTGTGGGTGTCTGTCTCTGTGAGTGAGAGTGTCTGTGTGAGTGTCTGTCTCTGTCTATGAGTGTCTGTGTGAGTGTCTGTGAGTGTAAATGTCTGTCTCTGTGTGTTAGTGTCTTTCTCTGTGAGTGTCTCTGTGTGTAAGTGTCTGTGTGGGTGTCTGTGTCAGTGTCTGTCTCTGTGTGTGTCTGTCTCTGTGAGTGAGTGCCTGGCTCTTTCTATGAGTTTATGTGTGAGTGTCTGTCTCTGTGTGTGAGTGTCTTTGTCTGTAAGTGTCTTTGTGTGTAAGTGTCTGTGTGTGTAAGTGTCTGTGTGTGTAAGTGTCTGTGTGTGTGGGTGTCTGTGTCAGTGTCTGTCTCTGTGAGTGAGTGCCTGGCTCTTGCTATGAGTTTATGTGTATGCGTGTCTATATGTGTGTCTGTGTGATTGTCTGTCTCTGTGAGTGAGAGTGTCTGTGTGAGTGTCTGTCTCTGTCTATGAGTGTCTGTGTGAGTGTCTGTGAGTGTGAATGTCTGTCTCTCTGTGTTAGTGTCTTTCTCTGTGAGTGTCTCTGTGTGTAAGTGTCTGTGTGGGTGTCTGTGTCAGTGTGTGTCTGTCTCTGTGAGTGAGTGCCTGGCTCTTTCTATGAGTTTATGTGTGAGTGTCTGTCTCTGTGTGTGAGTGTCTTTGTCTGTAAGTGTCTTTGTGTGTAAGTGTCTGTGTGTGTAAGTGTCTGTGTGTGTAAGTGTCTGTGTGAGTGTCTGTCTGTGTGTGTGGGTGTCTGTGTCAGTGTCTGTCTCTGTGAGTGAGTGCCTGGCTCTTGCTATGAGTTTATGTGTATGCGTGTCTATATGTGTGTCTGTGTGATTGTCTGTCTCTGTGAGTGTGTGTGTGAGTGTCTGTCGGTGTGAGTGTCTGTGTGTGTGTCTGCATCTCTGTGAGTGTTTGTGTCTGAGTGTCTGTGTGAGTGTCTGCATGTGTCTGTCTCTGTGTGTGTCTGTCTCTGTGAGTGACAGTGTGTGAGTGTCTGTCTCTGTGTGTGACTGTCTGTGAGTTTCTGTGTGAGTGTCTGTCTCTGTGAGTGAGAGTGTCTGTGTGAGTGCCTTTCTCTATCTATGAGTGTCTGTGAGTGTGATTGTCTGTCTCGGTGTGTGAGTGTATTTTTCTGTATGTGAGTGAGTGTCTGTGTTTGTGTCTGTGTGTGTCTGTGTTGTCTGTCTGTGTGAGTGTTTGTGTGTGTGTCTGTGTAAGTGTCGGTCTCTGTGTGTGAGTGTCTGTCTCTGTGTGTGATTATCTGTGAGTTTCTATGTCTGTGTGTGAGTGTCTCTCTGTGAGTGTCTGTGTCCATGGGTGTAAGTGTCTGTCTCAGTTTATATATCTGTGTGTGAGTGTCTCTCTGTGTGAGTGTCTGTCAGTGTATGTGTGTCTGTCTCTGCAGTATTACACAGCTGTCAGCATAGCACAAGATGGATTATGCAGAAACCTCAGCAGTAATTAGACCAATGGCCGCTCAATTAGAGAGTCTCCTGGCCAGAGAACAGACAGTCCCAAGTGTTTTTCACAGATTTATAAAGGGGAGGAGGGAGAGGGACCCTTCCATAATCTTAGGTAATTACCCTGGAAATTTGGAGTTGAGCCACTCGTGTAGCTGAGATGTGGTCTCTTGCTATGCCCTGTCTGGCCTGCTAAGATGGCCGAAAAACTATGAAAACTATCTGACTAAACTTGACAAAATCCTATCTGATTTTGGCCTTAGGGTCTGGAATGTAACGACTGAAGCAATTAGTCTTCCAGTGCCCTCTGACCTTAATGAAGTGAGCTTGTATTTGATTTCTTGATGCTGCTGACGAGGCTCCAAAACAAAATGAATGAGCAGAGTATTTGAAAGGATCAAGGCCTAGTCTCGTTAAAATAATTCTGATATAGTGAATAAAAGTAGAGATGGATAGTGGCCGGACTAAATCCGATTATGTAAAATGGAAACCGGACAGGTGATGTTATTAGTTGGATCATAAGTGATAGATACAGGTGAGTTGCTCAATTTAGTAGATTGGATTAATAGTGAACAAGTGTCTGCTGAACAGGTGATGTTGAATTTAGTTAATAATGGTGGCTGAGAGGAGGACATGGTGAACTCATTAGGTGGAAGAAAGCAGTAGATGGCTAAAGAGACAGCTGCTTTGATAGTGAGGTAGGCTTTAGCTCTAAAAAGGGTTGTTGGAGAGACTGGTGTTGAAACATTTGAAGATATCTCCGGTAATGAGGAGTCTAGTTGATTTGGGTTCATGAGATTGTCTGGACAGGTTATTCAGAAAGAGTTTGATAGAAGGTGTGAAAAGAAAGGATTCACTGGTTAAGTAGTTTTGAGAAAAGTGAAACTGAACATCCATGAGGTACATCTTAATGGTGGTAACATGAAGTCGCAGATTCTAGTCTGAGGCTGGAGAAGTGTAGCGGTATGGACGCAAAATTTGTGGATCAAAATGAGGCGAATGGGGAATAGGCCCCATTTAGTAGGGGTGATGAAAAAATTAAATAGCAAAAAGCTAATTCCCTGTGTAGGGACATAGTCAAGGGGTCCGGAGACTTGAGATGCTTGATCATGAGGAATGTCTTTGGTTATGATGTGATGTAGCGGACAGGATGATTTCCATGTACCCTTCTAGTCGTTGGCGGCAGTGAGTGGAGGAATGACATGGTATTGATTTATAACAGGATGTTATAATTTGATGATGCGTTGATAATTCCAAAATTTCTGGTAAAGAGGAATGATCTTACATTCCAAATGGATATGAAGTTATTCCAGACCTTCAAATCTCAGAGGAATTCACTACTTAGGGCAATGCTGTCAGAGTAATCTGATTTAACTAAGTCTGAAAGAAGATTGCTCAGAAAAAAATATTTTTTTGTGTTAAGATTCTTGTAGTGAGTTCTTTGACTGATTTTGGGTGAGAAGTAGAGAAGTCATGAATTAAGTTCTAGAGACGTCCTAATTGGTTTTGGGGTTATTTTTATTCCATGTCCTCTGTATTCAGGATTATACTGAGAAATTCAAGCTTGACTGAGGGTCCTCCATTTTTGTCTGAGCTGGTGGCGAAATATTATTTGTTCTCCCATCTAACGCCGTTAAGATGCCATAGGTCAGGATGAATCAGAAGCTATTTGAATGCGCCTATGATAGCTGCTTTTGAAAGCCAGCAGTGTGAAAGCCAGCAGATAGTGTGGTCAAATCATTCGTACTAAAGTGTAAAGTTTTCTAACTGGATTAGGGAATTCCCATTGGGGATAAAAAGACTGTGTGGAGTTGAAAATTCGATAATTAAGTATTGAGCAATGCCTAAGGTATTAATTAGCCAGACCGGAAATTAAGGTGATGAAAAGGGTCCAAGGATATATCCTTTGGCAACTTCCACTGCAAATAGCTCTTTCATTACCTCAGGCTACTGTACTGCAGTGAGAATACACCTTTTTTATTGGACAAACTTATTCACAATATAGCAACGAGCTTCTGAGAGATAAACCTCTCTTTATCAAGTCAAAAAGCAATACTGATAAAAATATGTATAGGAGTAGGAAAGTGGATAGAAAAAAAGAGGGGAAAAAATCAATTGGGGAGAGATAAGAAACACAGACCAGCATTGTAAATAATGTCCTGATTGGTCGGTACGTGGGTCTATAGATCAGGTTTTAGATAAGAACATGGCAGAGACATAAGTTAGAGACACATTCTCCCATATTTTGTGGTTTATAAAAACAGCAATTGAACAGGAGGGGGGGGGGGGGGGGGCTGTCAAATGGGAATTATAAAACCATGTTGATAGTGGGTTAGAAAACTTAAATCAATATTTAGTTCAGTGTGCCACGTATTATAAAAATTTAATCATTTCAATTCAAAAGTTTTTCGCTGTTTGATAGTTTTGAAATTCCCTCTGAGTATTTTGATTTTCAGGTTTTGGATGGAGTGGTTATTCTGGGTGAAATGGTGCCCAACTAATGAAAAGCCTATGTAGATTAATCCTCAAGTGTAATTTTTGACCGGTTTCCACTATGTAACAGCCCCTTTCATATACAGTACATTGTATTATGTACACTACATTGGATGATGTGCATGTATATGACCCTTTGTTGTTATAGGTGTTAATATTGTGTGTGGCTGTGTCCTCTTTGCAGATATGTTGACATAGTTTGCAGCGATTTTTATTGCAAGGTTTGATGCTATTTTCTTTGTTATGCTGTTGCATAGTTACATAGTATTGAAGGTTGAAAAAAGACTTTCAGTCCATCAAGTTCAACCTTTTAAGATCTCCTCTGATCTGCAATATGCAAATTAACTATTAATTAATTAGTTGTTAATTAATTATTAATCTTTTTATTATTATTATTAATAATTAATCCAGAGGAAGGCAAACAGAAAAAAAAAACAAGCGAGATTTAGCCAATCGCCCCAAAGGGAAATAAAAAACAAAAAACAATTCCCTCCTGATCTCAGACACCGGCGACCGGACTTCTCCATGGATCAATACTGTCTCTCTAATTATCCATGATAACCCTAAATTCCCTTTTTAATTAGAAATAAATCCAGTCCCCTTTTAAAGTTATCTATAGAATCCACTGTCACCACCTCCTCTGGTAGAGAATTCTACAGATTAACCACCCTTACTGTGAAGAACCCTTTTCTTTCTTAAAATTATTTTTTTTCCACTTTGAGACAATTGGCTAAGTTTCACTTTTTTTCTGTTTGCCTTCCTCTGGATAAATAAATTATGAATTAAAACATAACAAAAAATTGCTGATTAATAATTAACATCTAATTAATTAATAACTAATCCGCATATTGCATATCAGTGGAGATCTTAAAAGGTTGAACTTTATGGACTGAAATTATTTTTTCAATTTCAATTACTTTGTAACTATGTAACTATATGCTGTGGCATCTGAAGGCTTGACTATGAATTATCCCTTGTTTAGTATGGGAGGTATGGAAGCTAGAGTTGTGAAGGTACCTGGATCTGTCTGTAGGTTTCCTATACACAGATGAGTTAAGTTTGCCATATGTAATGGAAATGGTAGTGTCCAGAATGTTAACCTGTTCTGCGGAAGGTATTTAACTAATTGTGTAAGTCTTTGAGTTTTTTTTCCCCTTTTGTCCATAAGATGAACAGATCGTTTATGTAACGGTAGTATCTGTAGGGTTTGTGGACATATGTGGACAGGAATCTCTGTTCCAGGTCGAACATAAATAGGTTAGCATATTGTGGTGCCATTTTGGTACCCATTGCGGTCCCCATTATTTGTAGGTAAAAATGTTGGTTGAAGAAGTAGTTGTGGGTCAGGATATCTTCTAGTATTTTGGCGATGGTATCAGGGTTATTACATAGTTACATAGTATTTGAGGTTGAATAAAGACTTTTAGCCCATCAAGTTTAACCTTTTTAAATCTCTTCTGTTTCTTTTAATATGTGGACAATTTGATAATAATTGTTAATTGATCCAGAGAAAGGTAAACAGAAAAAAAAAAAAAAACCTTGAAACTTGCCAATGGTCTCATAAAGGGGGAAAACAAGCAAAATTCCTTCCTGACCCCAGAGACTGGCGATCGAATTTCTCCCTGGATCAATATTCCTTCGCTAGTTATCCAAGATAACCTTGAATGCCGTCTTTATTTAAAAATATATCTAACCCCTTTTTAAAGTTATCTATTGAGTTTGCTGTTACCACCTCCTTTGGTAGAGAATTCCACAGTTTAACCACCCTAACTGTGAAAAACCCTTTTCTTTCTTTACGGTGAAATATTTTTTCCTCTAACCTCAAGGGATGTCCTCTTGTCAGTTGAAAATTTCTTAGCACAAAAAGTTCACTTGACAAAGCCTTATATTGACCCTAGATGTATTTAAATAAAGTAATTATATCCTCTTTTCTAGGTAAAATAAGTTTAATTTGGTTAGTCTTTCTTCATAACTTCCCCCTCCATTGCCCTTGTCTGTACTTTTTCCAGCTCTAAAATGTCCTTTTTATGAAGTGGTGCCCAGAATTGCACTCCATATTCCAAATGAGGGCAAACTAGGTATTTGTACAGTGACAGAATTATTTCTGATTCCCTTGCTTCTATACCCTTCTTAATACATGCTAATATTTTACTTGCCTTTGCAGCCACTGCTTGGCATTGAGCACTGCTACCTAGGTGGTTGTCCACTAGTACTCCCAAATCCCTTTCAATATCTGATACCCCTAGATTTACAACATTAACATTATAAATTGCATGGCTATTTTTCCTTCCCAAATGCATAACCTTACATTCATTTGTATTAAATCTCATCTGCCATTTAGCCGCCCATTTCTCTAATTTATGCAAATCCCTTTGTAGGGAAAGTACATGATTATCTGATTTAATTCTGGTTCGGAGTTTGTGTTGAGAGGAATTTGAGGCATGCCTCAGTGCCATATTTGTGTGGGATGTTGCTGTACGAGTAGTGTTTTAACAGGTAGGTCCTTAATCTCACATACATAGATAACTGGACTTACAATAGCACTGTAAGATCTCTGATAATGACTACAGATATATGGGGCAGCAATAACCATGTAAATCCCAGAAGCGAACCTATTATCAAAATTGTTATCAATGAAATGTCTGTCCAATACCTGCAGTTAAAACGGATTCTGAATAGCAGTTGCCAAAGCAGTTTGTGTTAGTTTTCTGTTTGTTCAAAGTTCATATAAAACCAAACATTTTCAATTTCAATTGCAATTGTGTATTTTTTGTCATGAGTTCCCTTTTCCCTATCTTTCCCATGTGTATAATATAGTGCAGCATATAGCATAGATATACTGCACATTTAAATGTTTGCAAACAGATGGTAAATATATATGACAATATAACAGATCTAGTTTTTAATTGGACATTACCATTAATGTGGCTTTGGAAGTCACAGACCAGCTCTACTATCTTTAGCTAAATTCATGTATTTAAATGGTAAAACACACTATTATCGTATAATTCCTATAAACTGGTAAGTATTTACTAGTATTGAACATCTATAGGCAAGGAACTCACCTACAGACGAGCCTCTCCCCATCAAACCTGCTACACATGCTCTGCGTCTCCTCAGCGTCTGACGTCAATCGTCAGTGACGCTCAGACTCCGCTCAGCACACCAGAAAAGTCGTGCATGCGCAGTTCACACCTCACGCATGCGCAGTAAAACCGACAAGCGTTTCGCAAATTAGATCGCTTTCTCAAAGAGCTGTACTTCTCAGCCTTCTCCCCTCCTTTTATACAGAAGCCTGATTGGCCCGTATAAATTAGAAAAATGATTTATGCATTAATACTCCTATTTTTATAATGATACAAGTATTATTGGATGTTTAAATAAAGTATTATAGTAAAAAAAACTATTCTGCTTGTACTCCTGATAGAAATGATTGCCCCATCTCACTCCAAGACTGTGTGCTAAGTCCTAGAACTAAATTTTATATACAGTATATGACACTACAATGATAAACCCTAGAAATTATGCTGAACTAATTTATTAAAGGAAAAATAATTTGTAAAATCGAAAGAATGGAGTTTTATGAATAAAGGGTGATAATATTAGGATGGTTAGGAGTTATTCTAATGAGTATTTGAGAAAATGTCGGGCCACCGATGTAAGTTTACGTCCATTTTCCAAGTCTTTCTTACTGTTCTTGATATTTCTGACATGTTCGCTTATCCGTTTTCTCACTTCACAGCTTATCATCCCAATATATTTCTTACCTGGGTATGTGCATTCAAGTACATAGATCTCGGATTTGGAGCTACAGCTGAAAAAATTCCTCACTTTGTGACAGTTACCCATGTGATCAAGAAACGGAGTCGTATTTTTGATGTGAGAGCAATATTTACAGTGTCCACATTTATGACTTCCCATTATCCGAGTTGTGGAAAGTTTGACTGTTTTCTTAACAAAATGACTTCTCACTAACGTATTTCTCAAAGATGGGGCCCTTCGCCAACTTGCTTGTATTCCTTTGGGTAACCACCCTTTCAAGTCAGTGTCCGTCAAGAGTACGTTCTTATGTGTATTCAGTATATTCAAGACTTGTTTCCACTGGCCATTGAATGTGCTGACAAACCTAATCTGTTCAATTTTCAGTACTTGTTTCTTTTTTGGATTAAGAAGATCCTCTCGTTTTAAATATAGAGCCTTATGGAATGCTTGTTTGGTAGCTTTGTTGCTGTATCCCCTAGCTCTAAGTCTTATTCTCAATTATCTTGCTCTTATTTTAAAGATCTCTATATCTGAGCAATTTTTTCTTAGTCTCATAAATTCACCAATAAAGTAAAGTGCAAAATACTGTTAGTTGCTGTTTTCTTTCTGAAAAGATCAGTACAGATAGCGCCATCTTCACCTTTGTATATGAATACATCCCAAAATTCCACTTTTTCTTAGTTTATATAATAGTTGAGTCTCAAGTTGAGATCATTTGAATTTAGGATTGACATATATTGAATAAAAAGATCTTCTGGTCCATCCCACAATAGAAACAGGTCATCTATATAGCGTAACCAAATGAGAACGTGTTGGGTATATCTGGATAAATTGTCGGCCATAGCAATTTCACGTTCCCACCAGCCCAAATAAAGGTTGGCATATGTGTGGCACATGAAGTCCATATGGCTGTACCTCTAACTTGTAGGAAAAATCTGTCATCAAAGACAAAATAATTGTGAGTTAGGACATAATGCAGCAGATCTATTATAAATTGCTTTCTCTCTTGTTTGTTGGATTTGATACATCTTCAAAAAGTAGCTAACTGCATTCTCTCCCATCTGATGTTTGATGGAGGTATATAACGACTCCACATCCCACGTGATCATATAAGTGGTATCTGACAAGATGATTCCATCAAGTTTGTTGAGTAAGTCCATGGTGTCACGAAGATATGAGGGTAAGTCAATCACGTATGATCGTAAATTGATGTCAATAAATGTACTTGCTTGTTCACATAAATTACCATTCCCTGATATTATGGGTCTACCGGGAGGTTTCAATTCATCCTTATGTATCTTGGGTAATAGATATAAGGTTGCAGTCTGCGGTTTACAGACTTCCAAACATTTGAATTCCTTTTTGGAAATCACTCCATTGCTGTATGCTTCCTTGATAATTTCTGTGTATTTTATTGTGAATTCGAAAGTAGAATCACCCAGAAGGTTCCTGTAACACCTCCTATCTGATAGCTGTTTCATGGCTTCAGTGGTGTAGTCCTCTGTGCGCCAAAGTACTATGTTGCCACCTTTGTCCGAGGGTTTTAGAACAACATCTTGCCATGATTTAATTTCTTTTAAACATCTGTATTCCTCTAATGTTAAATTGGATCCGTAAATGCAGGGTAGTTTCTTTAAATCCTGTACTACCAATCTGGTGTATATATCAACTTGTGGACAAACAGTTGACGGTGGAACAAATTTAGATTGAACATGGAGTTTATCAATTGTTGGATCCATTGGCTTGTCGCCCTGTTTTCCCAATAGAGGTCACAGAAATCTTCCAGAGCCTGTTGTTCTATCACAGCAGGATTGTTTTCTTCCTTCTCAAATAACTTTTTTAGAAGTAGTTTTCTGGTGAATAAATTTACATCCTTGATGACTTCAAAAATATCAAGGGTATATGTTGGTGAGAAAGATAGGCCTTTTTGTAGGATTTTAGCTTGTAAGGGACTTAAAATTCTATCTGTCAGGTTAATGATCTGTAGTGTATCATTCACCATCTCTTTTTCTTCACCATCCATGGTCTGTCTCTCTGTGAGGAGCCTGTCTGTCTGTAACCCCATACCTACCGGTCTCTCAAATTCCTCTCTGTGTTTTGGAGCTGAATATGTTGTCTTTCGAGTTCCAAATCCGATCTGTTGCTTCTGTCTCGTGATCGGCGTGTAGCATAGCCACTTTTGGGGCCAAATTCTAAAAAATGGTTTAGGAATACCTCCTCTTTGTATGTTATCATCCATCAGGCCCTCATTATCTTCCATTGCAGATGAATCATATTCAGATGATGACTGTACAGTCATAGGTGGAGGTCTTAATTTGTTTGATAGTCTTCTATGTCTATACTCTTTGTGGTCCCAGTTAAATATTCAACCTTTTTCAAAGTCTTTTGTGTCCCGATTCATTTTGTGTTGTTTATTATTTACAATTTCCTTCTCCTTCTTTTCCAAATCTTGTTTTATGGTAAAGTATGCATTCTGGAATTCAGTCAAAGACTCAAATTTTTTAAGGTCTTTACTTAACTCATTAATCTGATTATCTAAATCATTAATGATGTCATTTTCGTAATCTGATAGAATTGCAATTATAGTCTCAGAGCAGGATATTAGTGCTTGCTCCCACCTTTCCTTGTATGTATCAATCAAGAACGCATAGGATGGGAATACCCGTACTCTTAATCCCCTTGGGATAATATGTTTGGCCAGATAGTTATCAAATGTGCTTTTATTCCAGAATGATCTCAAGTGTTTGTACATTAAATATGATAGTTGTCTTAAACCTCCTTGCCAATCTGTGACATCCCTTGAAGAGGTAACATCTAGGTTGGAGAAAGCCCTATCCACTTCCTCTACCATTTTACTTTGCCTAGCTACAAAATCTTTGTGTAGATCGAATTCAGTCATATTGGTAGGAGATACAGAACCTAAAAGGTACCAGATTCTCCTACTCAACTCTAATATAAATGCTATTTACCATTTAAATACATGAATTTAGCTAAAGATAGTAGAGCTGGTCTGTGACTTACACAGCCACATTAATTGTAATCTCCAATTAAAAACTAGATCTGTTAACAACAGTTGTCATATATATTTACACAGCCACAATAATGGTAATCTTCATTTAAAAACTAGATCTGTTAATAACAGTTGCCATATATATTTACCATCTGTTTGCAAACATTTTAATGTGCAGTATATCTATGCTATATGCTACACTATATTATACACTATATCCAGGCGAAGTATGTCTGGATTATACTCGCACTATAAACTGCAATATTTATTCATATTATATTGGAAAATGTAACCATTTCTTTAATAGTATATCTCTGTACTTTATTCTTGCCTACAATAAGACCACTGGATTCAGTGGCTGGCTATTTCAATAGTATAAAATAGGACACTACCTAGGTACTTGATTTAATAGGGACTACTATAGGAATTTATGGATGTGTATTCATTTTCTATATGAACAGGGACTTTCCTTGAGCCTGATCCCAATATCATTCTAAAGCTTACACGGAAAGTGTCCCACCGCCTTGCACCCTAACTTTCATTTTATTTTTTATATATATATTTTTCTTTTTTCGTTTTTTATTTTTAAAAAATCCCTTTTTTTTCTTTTTCTTTTGGATTGTTGATATTTTTTGAATAAAATTATAAACTATTTTTATAATGCAACTAGCAAATTGCCCGTCAAAAAATGACGGCAATGAAATTGTAAGGTAGCTAATGCTGTTTGGTGTGTAGTACTGAAATATATAATACATTAATAAATGAATATACTTTACCTATTTTGAAGCATTGTGTTGAAGAGCTGGCAATCTGTTTTGATGTTGCTGCAGCATTAGTGGTGTGGAGCTGCTGTGTAAGCGTGCTGAATGTGTGCAGTGTAATAGTGTGCGTGCGTGAGACCGTTAGCGTAGTGGTGTACTTCCGCATTGGCGTAAAATGGCGGGTAATGTGTGGTATGCGTCTTAGCGGAATATCCATAGGTCGTTTGTGGTGTTTTGCGAGTTTCTTGTGGTGTTTTGCGTGTTTAGAGTGCTGTAGCCCCGTTTTCGTTTTGTTCGGCGGCCATTTTTTCTCTCGCTTAGCGAATTTTTTAGTGTCTAAACTCTTTTATTTTTAGTTAAATGAAGGTGTAAGTTGTTTTTTTGAGGTCCTGGATGCTCCCTGTTGCTGTAGGTAAGCTTTGTATGTATGTGGTGGGTGTATTTATTGTGTTTTTAATTTTGTCATGTTCGCGAGTTGCATCCGATTGTTGCGAGGTCGTAATGTGTGGTAACGTGTCTCGTATGTTTTTTGCATTGCAAGGTAAAGTTTCCGAGGGTCGTAATTGGTGTGTCGTGTTGTTTGCGTTGCGACGTAAAGTTTGTGAGGGTCGCAGTTGCAGGCAAGGAGCGCCTTTGTCGCTCCATGCCAGCAACTGAGGCCCTCGCCCGCTGCGCGAGCCTGCAAGCGTTAGCAACAAGTCGTACGCTCACAATTATATATGTGACTAGCGACTTGCCCGTCAAAAAATGATGGCAAGATCAAGTTTTTTCCCAAACATTTCTCCCTCCCATGTCTCTTTCTCTCCCTCCCTTGTCTCTCTTTGCCCCCTCTCTCCCTCCCTTGTCTCTCTTTGCCCCCTCTCTCCCTCCCTTGTCTCTCTTTGCCCCCTCTCTCCCTCCCCTGTCTCTCTTTGCCTCCTCTCTCCCTCCCCGTCTCTCTTTGGTCCCCTCTCTCCCTCTCCTATCTCTCTTTGCCCCCTCTCTCCCTCCCCTGTCTCTCTTTGCCCCCTCTTTCCCTCCCCTGTCTCTCTTTGCCCCCTCTATCCCTCCCCTGTCTCTCTTTGCCCCCTATATCCATCCCCTGTCTCTCTTTGCCCAATCTATCCCTCTCCTGTCTCTCTTTGCCCAATCTATCCCTCCCCTGTCTCTCTTTGCCCAATCTATCCCTCCCCTGTCTCTCTTTGCCCAATCTATCCCTCTACTGTCTCTATTTGCCACTACTATCCCTCCCCTGTCTCTCTTTGCCTCCACTCTCCCTCCCCTGTCTCCCATTCTCCCCATCGCCCTCCCCTGTGTCTCTTCCCCCTCTACCTCCCCTGTGTATCTTTCCCCACTCCCTCCCCTGTACCCTCTTTCTCCTCTGTGTCTCTTTGCCCCCTTCTCCCTTCCCTGTGTCTCACCTACCTCTCCTGGCTTCCTTCCCCCATCCTGTCTCCCTTCTCCCTGCTTGTGACCCCCACTTCATTACCTCCTGGGTTCCCCTGCACATTCCCCTGTACTTGAAAGTGCCTTCTTCTCCCACTGGATCTCTGCAGATGGCTGTCTGTGTGGGAAGCAGAGGTGGGCTCAATCCTCATATCTGTCCTGTCTGCTTGTTGAGGCAGAGATGTGAAGCAGCTGCGTGGAGCTGCCGAGGAGGGAGCCCTGGGCGAGAAGCCAGCCGCAGGCCAACCAGCACAGGCCCAGATCGGAGCCCCCACGGCTCCATCTCCAGGAAAGGCTCCTCCTTGTACACCCAACGGGGGTAAGTTTATTGCGGGCCTCGCGATCCTCTCTCCCCTCTACATTGCAGCCTTAGGCCTGTGGCTCATGTATCAGATCCCTGCCCCCTGCGGCCTGTCCTCGGAGCCCAGCTCAAGGAAGTAGCTGCGGAAGAACCCAGCTGCAGGCCAGACAGCACAGGCCGGGATCGGAGGCTCCTCCTTGTACCCCAACTGTCCTGCCTCCCTGGAGCTGCCTCCTGCAGCACTGATACCTGGAAGTGCTTGCTGGGTGTCTGAGCTTCCCGTGCAGGCGCCTTGGGTGATGTGGACCGCTGGGGAGCATGGCATCATCAGTGGCAGGGTCCTGGCAGTGCTGGCTGGGTGTCTGAGCTTCCCTGCAGCCTGGGGTGATGTGGGCCGCTGGGGAGCATCAGTGGCAGGGTCCTGGCAGTGCTGGCTGGTGTCTGAGCTTCCCTGCAGCCTGGGGTGATGTGGGCCGCTGGGGAGCATCAGTGGGGCAGGGGGTGCCGTGCAGGTGCCTCGGGTGATGTGGGCCACTGGGGAGCGTTGCCAGCAACTGCGTTAGCAACAACCCGCATGCTTCCAACTATATATGTGATTCTGTAAGCTGCAACTACTCTTGGAGTCTGCAATGATTTGAATGGTTTGGCCATTTGGTGATGTCTTCTGTACATTCCAAGGCCATTCTATGAGTGGATTCTCTGTCTCTTCTAAATTTAGTCCCTTTAAATGCATTATAGTCATGTATAATTTCCTATTTATTATCTCCACTTTTCAATGATAAACTATTGGTATATTAAATTAGATCGTAATTAAAGTTGCCCTTTTTTTCTTTCTCTTCTTTCTCTTTTTTTGAGACTATATATATATATATATATATATATATATATATATATATAAATATATATGTATGCATATATATATTTCTATATATGTATGTGGATTTTCCTTACAAGTAAAGGCTGCTAAATTGCAGAGTGCACTAATTGTGCCCAGGTGAGAGGGGTGTGGCTTGACTGTTAAACTAGTATAAATGGTTTGTGAGCTGTTTTTGGGGCCTGTTTGCAAGTTACCATATATATTTACCATCTGTTTGCAAACATTTAAATATGCAGTATATCTATGCTATATGCTACACTGTATTATACACTATATCCAGGCGAAGTATGTCTGGATTATACTAGCACTATAAACTGCAATATATATTGATATTATAGTGGAAAATTGAACCATTACTTTAATAGTATATCTCTGTACTTTATTCTTGCCTACAATAAGACCACTGTTTGGATTCAGTGGCTGGTTATTTCAATAGTATAAAATAGGACACTACCTAGGAAATTGATTTAATAGGGACTGCTATAGGAATTTATGGATGTGTATTCATTTTCTATATGGACAGGGACTTTCCTTGAGCCTGATCCCAATATCATTCTAAAGCTTACATGGAAAGTGTCCCACTGCCTTGCACCCTAACTTTCCTTTTTTTTATATATATATTTTTCTTTCTTCGTTTGTTATATTTTTTTCTTTTGGATTGTTGATATTTTTTGAATAAAATTATAAACTATTTTTATAATGCAATTCTGTAAGCTGCGACTACTCTTGGAGTCTGCAATGATTTGAATGGTTTGGCCATTTGGTGATGTCTTCTGTACATTCCAAGGCCATTCTATGAGTGGATTCTCTGGCTCATCTAAATTTAGTCCCTTTAAATGCATTATAGTCATGTATAATTTCCTATTTATTATCTCCATTTTTCAATGATAAACTATTGGTATATTAAATTAGATCCTATTAAAAGTTGCCCTTTTTTTCTTTCTCTTCTTTTTCCTTTTTTTTAGATATTATAAGCAACTATAGGATTTATTTTACAAGTCAAAAAGCATAGGTGCTCCCACACAATCTTCTTTCTGATACTTATATATTGGCTATTTATGATAGTATATGAAATATATTAAACTAAAGAAACAAAATACATTTTATTGAATGCTGCCATTTAAATGGCTTGCAAATAAAACAGTAAAAATATATTTCTTGCAAAAGCCTTTTTCTACACTCATGTAAACTTTTATCTGTCTAGCCTTAGAGTGAGTGACAACCCAAAATGTATAAACCTAAAAGAAAGCTAATGCTACTGGTGATAAACCATATAGGGTTAAATGGTGTATATAAATGAACGGCTAATATAAGCCTATAAAGCTTCTAAACATAAATTATCTAAATACTAAGGCATATGACACTCTATATAAATGCCATTAGGTAAAAAAAAATTGTAAAAAGAATAATTGTGAAAAAGATAAATTATAAAATGGACTAGTGATAATCACGTGTAAATAATAATATATTAATATTGTTATTAATATTTAATATTTGAATATTAACCCAAAGGGGATTAATCAGAATGGTGTTTTCCTTTAAAAGGAATAAAAGGTCACTGCTTGAAATATTCAGACAAGACTATCCTCATATATACAACAAAAATTGTAAATCATAGGATGTTCAAAGAAGAGGGGAGTGTAGGGGGCTAGAAAAAATATATATTTAAAACTAAAAGCGGCCTAGGAAGACCAGAGCGATATTGGATTAATATAACAGAGTATATGCTCAAACGCTGCAAAATGTCATGCACTTTGGATGTATAGAATCTTTGCCACTTAATGTAAGCAAAAAATAAAAAAACATGATGATAAATGGTCTAAATCTGCCCAATGCTTCTCACTGCCGCGTGATATGTTGTAAGCACTGGGTTTACCCTAATAAGGGGACCATATCATAGTGTGGCAATAAAGAGGTCCAATGTGCATTTATATAAATATAGGTAAAGATATAAACAGCTATATCAAAAAAATATAATGATACAGATGCAGCTTGCTTACTTACTCTGTTTTGGATCTTTTCTCTGGTCTCCTAGCTTGTAGTTCAGGGGCCTGACCGGTTTAGTTACTATTAACAGTAACTTTCTCAAAGGCAGACTGTATCCATGTTGTTTTGCCCATTCGTGGGCTTTTTATAAGGCAGTTTCTCCACGTATTCACGCTAGGACTGCCACTTTTGTTTTTTTGTGATATGCCACTTCCGGTTCATCGTGGATGTTTTTCTTCGTAAGAAAAGGCTTTCGTCTTGCCACTCTACCCCATAGCCCAGACATATGAAGAATACGGGAGATTGTTGTCACATGTACCACACAGCCAGTACTTGCCAGATATTCCTGCAGCTCCTTTAATATTGCTGTAGGCCTCTTGGTAGCCTCCCAGACCAGTTTTCTGCTCGTCTTTTCATCAATTTTGGAGGGAGCTCCAATTCTTGGTAATGTCACTGTTGTGCCATATTTTCTCCACTTGATGATGACTGTCTTCACTGTGTTCCATGTTATATCTAATGCCTTGGAAATTCTTTTGTACCCTTCTTCTTAATATTTATAATATTTATCATGTGTTAAGCACCAAACTTTTTGAATAATTTGTGGCTATTTATGATTGCATTTCCAGGGTAGCATTTATATTATAGTTGACCAGGAGAATCTGGTACCTTTTAGGTTCTGTATCTCCTACCAATATGACTTAATTCGATCTACACAAAGATTTTGTAGCTAGGCAAAGTAAAATGGTAGAGGAAGTGGATAGGGCTTTAGCCAACCTAGATGTTACCCCTTCAAGGGATGTCACAGATTGGCAAGGAGGTTTAAGACAACTATCATATTTAATGTACAAACACTTGAGATCATTCTGGAATAAAAGCACATTTGATAAGTATCTGGCCAAACATATTATCCCAAGGGGATTAAGAGTACGGGTATTCCCATCCTATGCGTTCTATATTGATATATACAAGGAAAGGTGGGAGCAAGCACTAATATCCTGCTCTGAGACTATAATTGCAATTCTATCAGATTACGAAAATGACATCATTAAAGATTTAGATAATCAGATTAATGAGTTAAGTAAAGACCTTAAAAAAATTGAGTCTTTGACTGAATTCCAGAATGCATACTTTACCATAAAACAAGATTTGGAAAAGAAGGAGAAGGAAATTGTAAATAATAAACAACACAAAATGAATCGGGGCACAAAAGACTTTGAAAAAGGTTGAATATTTAACTGGGACCACAAAGAGTATAGACATAGAAGACCATCAAACAAATTAAGACCTCCACCTATGACTGTACAGTCATCATCTGAATATGATTCATCTGCAATGGAAGATAATGAGGGCCTGATGGATGATAACATACAAAGAGGAGGTATTCCTAAACCTTTTTTTAGAATTTGGCCCCAAAAGTGGCTATGCTACACGCCGATCACGAGACAGAAGCAACAGATCGGATTTGGAACTCGAAAGACAACATATTCAGCTCCAAAACACAGAGATGAATTTGAGAGACCGGTAGGTATGGGGTTACAGACAGACAGGCTCCTCACAGAGAGACAGACCATGGATGGTGAAGAAAAAGAGATGGTGAATGATACACTACAGATCATTAACCTGACAGATAGAATTTTAAGTCCCTTACAATCTAAAATCCTACAAAAAGGCCTATCTTTCTCACCAACATATACCCTTGATATTTTTGAAGTCATCAAGGATGTAAAATTATTCACCAGAAAACTACTTCTAAAAAAGTTCTTTGAGAAGGAAGAAAACAATCCTGCTGTGATAGAACAACAGGCTCTGGAAGATTTATGTGACCTCTATTGTGAAAACAGGGCGACAAGCCAATGGATCCAACAATTGATAAACTCCATGTCCAACCTAAATTTGTTCCACCGTCAACTGTTTGTCCACAAGTTGATATATACACCAGATTGGTAGTACAGGATTTAAAGAAACTACCCTGCATTTACGGATCCAATTTAACATTAGAGGAATACAGATGCTTAAAAGAAATTAAGTCATGGCAAGATGTTGTTCTGAAACCCTCGGACAAAGGTGGCAACATAGTACTTTGGCGCACAGAGGACTACACCACTGAAGCCATGAAACAGCTATCAGATAGGAGGTGTTACAGGAACCTTCTGGGTGATCCTACTTTCGAATTCACAATAAAATACACAGAAATTATCAAGGAAGCATACAGCAATGGAGTGATTTCCAAGAAGGAATTCAAATGTTTGGAAGTCTGTAAACCGCGGACTGCAACCTTATATCTATTACCCAAGATACATAAGGATGAATTGAAACCTCCCGGAAGACCCATAAGATCAGGGAATGGTAATTTATGTGAACAAGTAAGTACATTTATTGACATCAATTTACGATCATACGTGATTGACTTACCCTCATATCTTCGTGACACCATGGACTTACTCAACAAACTTGATGGAATCATCTTGTCAGATACCACTTATATGATCACGTGGGATGTGGAGTCGTTATATACCTCCATCAAACATCAGATGGGAGAGAATGCAGTTAGCTACTTTTTGAAGATGTATCAAAACCAATAACAAGAGAGAAAGCAATTTATAATAGATCTGCTGCATTATGTCCTAACTCACCATTATTTTGTCTTTGATGACAGATTTTTCCTACAAGTTAGAGATACAGCCATGGGGACTTCATGTGCCCCCACATATGCCAACTTTTATTTGGGCTAGTGGGAACGTGAAATTGCTCTGGCCAACAATTTATCCAGATATACGCAACACGTTCTCATTTGGTTACGCTATATAGATGACCTGTTTCTATTGTGGGATGGACCAGAAGATCTTTTTATTCAATATATGTCAATCCTAAATTCAAATGATCTCAACTTGAGACTCAACTATTATATAAACTAAGAAAAAGTGGAATTTTGGGATGTACTCATATACAAAGGTGAAGATGGCGCTATCTGTACTGATCTTTTCAGAAAGAAAACAGCAACTAACAGTATTTTGCACTTTACTTTATTTCACATTTCCTTTGGTGAATTTATGAGACTAAGAATAAATTGCTCAGATATAGAGATCTTTAAAATAAGAGCAAGATAATTGAGAATAAGACTTAGAGCTAGGGGATACAGCAACAAAGCTACCAAACAAGTATTCCATAAGGCTCTATATTTAAAACGAGAGGATCTTCCTTATCCAAAAAAGAAACAAGTACTGAAAATTGAACAGATTAGGTTTGTCAGCACATTCAATGGCCAGTGGAAGCAAGTCTTGAATATACTGAATAAACATAAGAACGTACTCTTGACTGACACTGACTTGAAAGGGTGGTTACCCAAAGGAATACAAGCAAGTTGAGAGATACGTTAGTGAGAAGTCATTTTGTTAAGAAAACAGTCAAACTTTCCACAACTCGGATAATGGGAAGTCATAAATGTGGACACTGTAAATATTGCTCTCACATCAAAAATACGACTCCGTTTCTTGATCACATGGGTAACTGTCACAAAGTGAGGAATTTTTTCAGCTGTAGCTCCAAATCCGGGATCTATGTACTTAAATGCACATGGCCAGATAAGAAATATGTTTGGATGACAAGCCGTTAAGTGAGAAAACGGATAAGCGAACATGTCAGAAATATCAAGAACAGTAAGAAAGACTTGGAAAATGTACATAAACTTACATCGGTGGCCCGATATTTTCTCGAATTCCACAACTCAAATTCTGATGAACTCAAATGTTGGATGGTACAGCATGTAACACTGGGCATCCGTGGAGGAAATTTGGAAAATGCTCTCATACGAGCAGGGATCAGATGGATTTTTCTCCTTAACACCATGACTCCAAATGGATTAAATGAAAATATCAATTTCACAGTTTTTTTTATAATACTCATTGAATATGAGAACTCCTAACCATCCTAATATTATCACCCTTTATTCATAAAACTCCATTCTTTCTATTTTACTAATTATTTTTCCTTTAATATATATATATACACAAACAATTTAGTTATAGGACTTAGCACACACTCTTGTGAGATGGGACAATCATTTCTACCAGGAGTACAAGGAGAATTGTCTTTTTACTATAATACTTTATTTAAACATCCAATAATACTTGTATCATAAAAATAGGAGTATTAATGCATAAATCATTTTTATAATTGATAAAAGGAGGGGAGAAGGCTGAGAAGTACAGCTCTTTGAGGAAGTGATCTAATTCGCAAAGCGCTCGTCGGTTTTACTGCGCATGCGCAAGGTGTGAACTGCGCATGCACAACTTTTCTGGTGTGCTGAGCAGAGTCTGAACGTCACTGACGAGTGACGTCAGACGCTGAGGAGACGCAGCGCCTGTGTATCTGGTTTGATGGGGGAGAGGCTCGTCTTTAGGTGAGTTCCTTGCCTATAAATGTTCAATACTAGTAAGTAATTACCAGTTTATACGAATTATACAATAATAGGACGTTATAGTGTGTTTTACCATTTTAAATACATGAATTTAGCTAAAGATAGTAGAGCTGGTCTGTGACTTACACAGCCACATTAATTGTAATCTCCAATTAAAAACTAGATCTATTAACAACAGTTGTCATATATATTTACACAGCCACATTAATAGTAATCTCTATTTAAAAACTAGATCTGTTAATAACAGTTGCCATATATATTTACCATCTGTTTGCAAACATTTTAATGTGCAGTATATCTATGCTATATGCTACACTATATTATACACTATATCCAGGCAAATTATGTCTGGATTATACTCGCACTATAAACTGCAATATTTATTGATATTATAGTGGAAAATGTAACCATTTCTTTAATAGTATATCTCTGTACTTTATTCTTGCCTACAATAAGACCACTGGATTCAGTGGCTGGCTATTTCAATAGTATAAAATAGGACATTACCTAGGTACTTGATTTAATAGGGACTACTATAGGAATTTATGGATGTGTATTCATTTTCTATATGGACAGGGACTTTCCTTGAGCCTGATCCCAATATCATTCTAAAGCTTACACGGAAAGTGTCCCACCGCCTTGCACCCTAACTTTCCTTTTTTTTATATATATATTTTTCTTTTTTCTTTTTTTCTTTTTAAAAAATCCCTTTTTTTTTTCTTCTTTTGGATTGTTGATATTTTTTGAATAAAACTATAAACTATTTTTATAATGCAATTTTGGAAGCTGCAACTACTCTTGGAGTCTGCAATGATTTGAATGGTTTGGCCATTTGGTGATGTCTTCTGTACATTCCAAGGCCATTCTATGAGTGGATTCTCTGTCTCTTCTAAATTTAGTCCCTTTAAATGCATTATAGTCATGTATAATTTCCTATTTATTATCTCCACTTTTCAATGATAAACTATTGGTATATTAAATTAGATCGTAATTAAAGTTGCCCTTTTTTTCTTTCTCTTCTTTTTCCTTTTTTGAGATTATATATATATATATATATATATATATATATATATATATACTAGCGAATTGCCATTCAAAAAATGACGGCAATGAAATTGTAAGGTAGCTAAATTAGTAAATGAATATAGTGTACCTATTTTGAAGCATTGTGATGAAGAGCTGGCAATCTGTGTTGATGTTGCTGCAGCATTAGTGGTGTGGAGCTGCTGTATAAGCATGCTGAATGTGTGCAGTGTAACACTGTGCGTGCGCAAGACCAAACCGTTAGCGTAGTCGTGTACTTCCGCATTGGTGTAAAATGGCGAGTAATGTGTGGTATAGGTCTGTATCGGAATATCCGTAGGTGTTTTGTGGTGTTTTGCGAGTTTCTTGTGGTGTTTTGCGAGTTTAGAGTGCTGTAGCCTCGTTTTCGTTTTGTTCGGCGGCCATTTTTTCTCTCGCTTCGTTTTTTTTTTAGTCTCTAAAGTGTTTTATTTCCAGTAAAATCGAGGTGTAAGTTGCATTTTTGAGGTCCTGGGTGCTCCCTCTTGGTGTAGGTAAGTTTTTTATGTATGTGCTGTGTGTATGTATTGTGTTTTAAATGTTTGTATGTCGGCGTGTTGCGTCCGATGTTTGCGAGGTCGTAATGTGTGGTAACGTGTTTCGTACGTTGTTTGCGTGCCTCGTAAAATTTAGCGAGTGTCGTAATTTGTGTGTCGTGTTTTTTGAGTAGCGACGTGAATTTTGCGAGGGTTTGAGGCCCTTGCCCAGTGACCTCGCCAGCAACTGAGTCCCTCGCTTTGCGAGGGGCCTCAGTTGCTGGCATGGAGCGCCTTCGGCGCTCCATGCCAGCAACTGAGGCCCTTGCCCAGTGAGCTCGCCAGCAACTAAGGCCCTCGCTTCGCGAGGGGCCTCAGTTGCTGGCATGGAGCGCCTTCGGCGCTCCATGCCAGCAACTGAGACCCGTGCCCAGTGACCTCGCCAGCAACTGAGGCCCTCGCTTCGCGAGGGGCCTCAGTTGCTGGCATGGAGCGCCTTCGGCGCTCCATGCCAGCAACTGAGGCCCTTGCCCAGTGACCTCGCTACGCGAGGGCCGCGGGCTCGCTATGCGAGCCCGCAAGCGTGAGCAACGACTCGTACGCTCACAACTATATATGTGATATATGTATGTATATATATATTTCTATATATGTATGTGGATTTTCCTTACAAGTAAAGGCTGCTAAATTGCAGAGTGCACTAATTGTGCCCAGGTGAGAGGGGTGTGGCTTGACTGTTAAACTAGTATAAATCGTTTGTGAGCTGTTTTTGGGCTGTTTGCAAGTGGATTTTCCTTGCAAGTAAAGGCTGATAAATTGCAGAGTGCACTAATTGTGTCCAGGTGAGAAGGCAGAAGTTAATACAAACAGGAGAAGGGGCTTGCGAACATTTCTAGTATCAAGTGCAATTCTAGTAAAAGCGTAGGAGTTTAAATAAAAGAAGGGACTTTAAAGAAAAGGGAGGGCAGATTTATAGTGCAAAGGAGGAAAACTTTATACAAATATATTATTTTATATTCTTTATTTTTCCCACTGAAATTTTGCAGACAATAATAATAATTATGAGTCAGTCCAGTGGCAACCTCACTCAGTGTACATCCTGTCATATGTGTGCAATATTGGAACAGATGATCCAGGGTCCATACCTCTGTGAGAGGTGTGAGCACGTTGCCTCTCTGGAAGCTCAAATTGGACATCTGGAGAGGAGAATTGCAGCACTTAGTGATATTGCTCCACTGGAAAGGGGGTTGGTACTCTCGGAGCATTGTTTAGCTGGGCCTAGCATAGAGGGGGGAGCTGGGGCTAGTGAGGATGTCCAGGGAGGTAGCTGGGTTACAGTTAGAAGGGGAATCAGGGGGAACAGGAGGAGGCAGGCCAGTTCTGAGTTGGCAAACACCGACAGATTTGCCAGATTGAGTGAAACTGTTGGGAATGTAATTCAGGAATGGCAATGCCAGATAGAGCTGGTCCCTCTAACAGCCAGGAGAACAGTTCTACTGGAGAAGTGGGAGGGCAGAATAGGCAGAGCAACAGACAGGTTTTGGTGGTAGGAGACTCTATTATTAGGAAGGTAGATTTGTCACCCATGTCCCAGCAATTGAACAGTTTGCTGTCTCCCGGGTGCTCGGGTTCGTCATGTTGTGAATCAGGTAGACAAATTATTGGGAGGGGCTGGAAATGAACCGGCGGTCTTGGTACATATTGGTACCAATGACAAAGTTAGTGGAAGATGGAGTGTCCTAAAGAATGATTTTAGAGAACTTGGTAATAAGCTGAAGGCAAGGACCTCCAATGAAGTATTTTCTGAGATACTACCAGTGCCACGTGCTAGCCCAGGGAGGCAGAAGGAGCTTAGGGAGGTTAATGCATGGCTAAATATGTGATGCACTAAGGAGGGGTTTGGGTTTTTAGAGCACTGGGCTGACTTCCCACTTCGGTACAATCTCTACAGCAGCGATGGATTGCACCTTAATGAAGAGGAAGCTATGGTAGGATGGTAGAAAGGCTGGATGAGTTTTTAAACTAGTAGGTGGTGGGGAAGGGACTAGATATAAGTAATGGGGTAGAAAGGGTAGAGGGTATAAGGAATTAATTAACAACTCATAAGGGAGGAGATGGGGACAGGGGTAGTATAGTCAATAGGGAGGTAGTACTAAGTAATTCAAGTACAGTGGCAGGCACTTCAGAATTACAGACTCATAACATAAGGTGTATGCTTGCTAATGCCAGAAGCCTTCCAGGAAACATGGGAGAGGTTGAATTATTAGCAATTAATGAAAAATGGGATTTAATAGGCATTACCGAAACGTGGTGGGATGAATCTCATGAATGGACTGCTAATCTGGATGGTTATAACCTATTTAGGAAAGATAGAGGCAATGGTTAAGGAGAAGGAGGGATCTGTCTGTATGTTAAGCCTGAATTTAAGCCTATAGTCAGAGAAGATATTTATGGTGGACCTAGTGATAAAGTTGAATATTTGTTTGTATAGTTAAATAGCGGAGAAGCAAATTCAAAAAGAATATTAGTAGGAGTATGCTATAAACCCCCAAATATACCTGAATATGAGGAAATACAATTATTGTTACATATTGGAAATGCAGCTAAGCATGGGCAAGTTCTAATAAAGGGAGATTTGAATTACCCTGAAATAAACTGGATAAATGAGACCAGCAGTTCAGATAAGGGGAGCAGGTTCTTGAGTACACTAAGAGATCATTATCTGGCCCAGGTTATACAAGACCCTACTAGAGATGAAGCTATCTTTGATTTAGTCAAATAATATTGATATAGTATCAAATGTTGGAATAGGGCAACCTTTGGGAAGCAGTGATCATAACACAGTCTCACTTAAGATTGAATTTAAAAAAAACAAAATTTTAAGGGGCCAACAAAAAATCTTAATTTTAAAAGGGAAGATTTTAACGGTCTAAGAGCAGCAATACAAAGCAGACAGAGACAGAGAACTGATAGGTAAAAACACTGAACATAAATGGATAACATTTAAATCCTTACTAAATATACATACACATTGACATATATTATGTGGGAATAAAAGCAAAAGTAGTAAATCCCATCCAATGTGGCTTAACATTGATTAAAAGATCAAGATACGGAGTAAAAAACAGGCATTTAAATTATACAAACAAGAGGGGACAGAGACTGCTTTATGAGAGTACAAGGAAATCAACAAGGCTTGCAAAAGCGCTATTAGTCATGCTAGAATGGAAAATGAAAAGTGAATTGCAAAAGAGAGTAAGACTAACCCTAAAATATATTTTAAGTATATTAATGGAAAGAAGGCGAGGAAGGAAGCTATAGGAACATTACAATGTGACACAGGCTATCTGAAAATGAGTGATCAGGAAAGGGCAGATGTTCTAAATAGGTTATTTTCTTTGGTATACACAAGGGAAGTACCAGTGGTTGGAACACTGCAACATAATGGGGCTACACTACCTTTGCCAAATAATTGGTTAACACAGGAAGTAATGGGTACTGAGGTAACTGGGTTCTGTAATAGCCAAACCATTATATTTAATTTTTCAAGATTCACCAAACACTGGATCTCTACCAGATGACTGGAGAAAAGCAGATGTGATACCTATATTTAAAAAGGGAGCAAGAGCAAATCCAGGGAATTATAGACCAGTGAGCCTCACTTCTTTTAGAAGGGTTAATAAGGGATAATATACAAAAATATGTCTATTTGAACAGGATTATAAGTAGGAGTCAACATGGATTTATGAGGGATAGGTCATGTCAAACAAATCTAATTAGTTTCTATGAGGAGGTTAGAAGGAAACTGGATC
>CM050163.1:261849347-261854347 GCA_027410445.1 Discoglossus pictus
ATGTACAGGTACAAACAACAGGAAAGCAACCCCGTCTTCAGAGGTATTGTATTAGATCCTCTATTCTCGAAAGAGGAAGTTCCACTGGTGGTACACGTGTATAACCCATATGTGGCCACCAGTGTGATAGAGTGCTTTTTAAAGCGTTATTGTAAAACGGTGCGATATGTGAAAAATTTAAGCAACATATATGGCATATGGAATGGCAAGCGCCAATTTATGGTGTCCTTTGAAGGAGAAGAGAATATACCTGGCAAGATGAAATACCCTCCTGCTACCTTCTCCCTCGGAGCAGATAGGGGTTACTTGTTCTTTCCAGAACAACCCCCTTTCTGTAGAGACTGCTTCACATATGGCCATAGGGTGGAGGACTGTCCAGGATATAAGTGTCGGCATTGCGGAGGAGACCATCAGTCCAATAAATGTGTCAACAAGTCCTGTGACATGTGCGCTGCCAAGGACCATCTGTATAAGACCTGTCCTAAAAGACCGTCGTTTCGTGGGGGAAAACCAAGATCATACCCCAGACTAGATGACTTAGAAGTGAAGCAGCCAGATAGCGCCCAACCATCTAGAGCACCATGGCGTCCTGGCTCGCTTTATGGAGCTCCCAGTTCCTTTGGTCCAGGGAGTCTGTTTTACAAAAAAACAGAACTGGAAAAAACAGAGAATTCCGAAAGTGAATTGTCACATGACGGGAATGTTCTGGAGGATGGTAACGGTTTAGTCCCCGGATTTCAAGGGCCTAGCCTCTCAATATCAGATTCTAAAGGAGCACGTACTCCTTGTAGTACACTTGTTGAATCAGGTGAAAACCCTGATGGTACTGAATCTGAGAGGGCAGGAGCGGTTCCTGCCCAAAAAGCTTCTAGTTTGGCAGGAGTGACTCCTGCTGAAGAAGCTCAGGGAGCGGCCGTGGCCGCCTCCAAAGTGGAAGTAAGCTCCGGTTCAGTAGTCCCAGGTGTCGATGGCAAAAAAAGAACTTCTGACCTAACAGGAGCGGGTCCTGTGGGTGTAGGTTCAAGTGGGCCAGTGACAGAAGTTTTGTCCGAATTTATTCTTCCGGGTTTCCCAGAAGAAAGGGCAACTCTACAGCCTAGAGTTGGAGACGGTGGCAGCTCGGCTGATACAGGCCTCTCTCGAAGGGTAGCAAAAGCTACAGGAAGAGGGCCCGTAAAAAAGGGAACAAAATTGGTGACGGTGAAGGTTGGCAAAAATGGGGGAAATGGTCGCGGGACCAAATCCCAACAGAAGGGAGATGGAGCACATAGTGCTAAATCTCCAAGCTTGGTCACAGATACGGGCCCGAGTAGCGATGAAGAGCAGACTGAGTTCAGTCTGCCAGATGCCAGACGGTTATCGGATGATGCGAAACCCTGTAGTAGTGGGTCTAGTGTGACCCGTGAGTTTTTCTTGGGTGAGCCAAAACCCAGTCATGTAGATCTGACTGATAACATCTGTTCTGTCTTTCCAACAGAAGCTTGTACGACAGAATCTGCGGCAGAAATGTCTGAAACCGCAGGTGATGATAGCGATGTACAGATCACCAAGAAAACAAGGTCTGGGTCATTAGCAGTGGAACGAATGGATACATCAGTTTCCAAAAAAAGGATTGCAGAAGGTCCCCAGATGGAACAATCGTGTTCCAAAAAAGGCTTTAGAGAAGAGTTATCTGGCACTCCAGATCTTGAGGCTTTGGTGTCGCCCACACCAAGCCCCAGTTCTAGTAGTAGAGAGCGTAGAGCCTCATGGGCCGCATATAGTGATTCTAATATTTTTGAGGTACTAACACCAGATGAGAACACCTGAATGATGTAAAGTTTCTCTCCTTAAATGTAAGGGGGATAAAGACCCAGGCACGTAGAGTGGCCTGTTTTAATTTTTTAAGTTTAATTAAATGTGATATTATATGTCTACAAGAGTGTGCCATTGCAAATGAAAAGGAATATTCTATATATAAAAAAGATTGGTACGGTCCTTCGGCCTGGTCTGGAGGATCAGATAATAAATCTTCAGGGGTTGCTGTTCTTTTCAGACCAGGTTGGAGGATTGAATATGTGTCTGAAATTATGCCTGGAAGGGCGATGTTGGTAAAAGCAACTTTTAATGACGTATCTATAAGAATTTTTAATGTATATGCCCCCCCGGAAAAAAATGAGAGGATTATTTTATTTGAAAATTTACGTTTTTTTCTCCCAGGAACTGAAGCCACAGTACTCCTGGGGGATTTTAATTGCATTTTATCCAAAGACGGCAGAAAGAGAAAACGTGATCCAGGTAAATTAGATAAGACATCAAAACTTTTAAAAGATTTACTGGTTGATTTTTGTTTTAAAGATGCATGGCGGGAAACCCATCCCCAGGAACCTGGCTATACCTGGGGAAATGCTAAAACTAGTTCCCGTATAGATTTTATTTTTTATTCTGCTTGTTTTTATGTGTCAAGTGCGGATATTTTAGCAAATATTTTATCCGACCACCAGATTTTAATTGTACATTTAATTTTTAAAAATAAAGAATTGAAAGGAAAAGGGATCTGGAAATTAAATAATACACTTTTAGATCTGGATGAAGTTGTAAAGCACTTTGAGTTTTTTTTCGCAATGATGAAAAAGAAAAAATGTTTTTATCCCACGATTTTAGATTGGTGGGAGTTTTTTAAGATAAAATGCAAAGATTTTTTTATTAAATGGGGTTTTAAAGTGGCAAAGAAAAAAAGATACGAATATCAATTTTACCAACAACGGCTACAATGGTTTTATAAATGAAGAAAAATGGGAAAAGATGTTAAAACAGATATTGAAAAGTTGCAAACAGACATAAAAACTTTTTTAACGAATAAAGGGAAAACAATTATTTATGAGTCTAAAATTAAATGGTTAGAAGAAGGGGAAAAATGCACTAGATATTTTTTTAAAACCGCTTTTAATAAAACTCCAATGGCAGTTTTAAAGGAAGATGATACTAATTTTACTTCCAGTGCTGATAAAATACGAGTGGCTACTCGGTTTTATTCTAATTTATATAGTGCTAAAAAAACTGATAAATCATGCGAAAAAGATTTTTTAGACTCTATTTTTAAGATTTTAACTAAAGCAGAAGGAGATGTTTTAATTCAAGAAATTACAGAAAAAGAGTTATTAGAAATAATAAATGGTTTCCAAAATAATAAATCTCCGGGAGATGATGGATTACCTAGAGAATTTTATCTAAAATTTTGGTACCTTTTTGGGCAAGAGTTTTTAGAAGTATGTAAATTTTGTTTAAAAAATACGATTTTATCTGATTCAATGAAAAGAGGGACTGTGGTTTTACTTTATAAAAAAGGAGATAAGGAAGATATAAAAAATTGGCGACCGATTACGCTTCTAAATTTCGATTACAAATGTATTACCAAGTTTTTAGCTAATAAAATGAAAAAAATCATACATTGTGTTATTGATGAAGATCAAAATTGTGGAGTACCAGGAAGAAGTTTACAAGAGAGTTTGTTTTTAATTTGTGATGTTTTAACCTTAGCACAGGAACGTAAATGGCCTGTAGCACTTTTAAGTTTGGATTTTGAAAAAGCCTTTGATTCTGTGTCCCATGTGTTCCTTTTTAAAATTTTAGAAAAGATGGGTTTTCCTGAAAATTTTAGGAAACAAATTTTTATGATTTATAATGGTATTACCAGTAATTTATTAATTGAGGGACATATGGGAACAGATTTTAATATTTTATCAGGGGTAAGGCAGGGGTGCCCCCTTTCCCCAATTTTATTTATATGTATAATGGAATCTTTATTAAATAAAATCCGAGCAGACAAAATTATTAAAGGCATACAAATTCCAGGTGGAGGTGGGTGTCAGGTAAAGTGTATAGGTTATATGGACGATGTAAATATTATATGTACTTCTAATACCTCTATGCATAGAGTTTTATTTTGGGCACAAATTTTTTCTCAAGCTTCTGCTTTAGTTTTAAATGTTAATAAATGTTCATGCATGGTTTTTAATGGGTGGAGTGAAGAAATTACAGTATCAGTTGATATTAAGAATGAAGTTATTAAAATTTTAGGGGTCTATTTTAACAAAAATATAACAGGATTGCAAAATTGGGAACATGTTTTAAAAAGGTTTCGAGAAAAAATTAAATTCTGGGTTTTAAGAGACTTATCGCTAGAAGGGAAAATTTTAATAATAAAAGCGGTTTTATTTCCCATTATTTTATTTTATTGTATGGTGTTTCCACCAAATTATTTATGGTTCAAAAAAATAAAGAAGGAAATATTCACGTTTTTATGGAATTCCAAGATGGAAAAACTAGCAAGGAGTAAAGTGTGTAGAAAACATGTCTTGGGAGGAAAAAACCTCCCAGACTTAGATAGATTTCTTTTTTTAAAACTTGTTGCCTTTTGTATAAAGATGGTGGATAAAAATACTAAATTAGCATGTTTTATAAGATTTTATGCTGGGAGATTTCTTAGAAGATGTAATTGGTCAGATATCTCTTTAAAACGACCCTTTGTTTTAACCTCATCCAAATTTTATCAAAATATAGAAAAAATAATCTATTCTTATGATTTACAGCTTTTAAGTAAAGAAATTGTCTCAGATCAAAAGAAATTAACTGCTTTTGTTGAAAATAAATTAGATGTTTTACAGATTGAAAGATTATCCGATGAGGTATCCAAGCAGGTATGGCTAAATGCATCACACAAATCTTTATCGAATAGTCAAAAAGATCTAGCATGGGCAATGTTACATGAGTGTCTACCAACCAGATTTTTCCAACATAGAAGAGGGTTGGTGAGTAAAGAAACTTGTCCCAGACTTGGCTGCGCAGATGCAGAAACAGTGTATCATATTTTTTGGTTATGTCCATTTGCAAAATTGGTGTGGGAAAAAATGTCCCCTATCTTTGTAAAAATCGGAAATTTTAAACCTACATATAGTAATGTTTTATATGGTCTTTTTAATTCCAAAAATAAAAGAATTAAAATCATTATCTGGCAAATA
>CM050163.1:261869347-261921847 GCA_027410445.1 Discoglossus pictus
TATTTATTAGGTACTTGTACCTCAGAACGACGATTTAAGTGTTAAAAACAAGGATAGGAGGGGTGTAATAAAAACAGAGCCTTCCATGAGGCCAAGATGGCCCAAAATGTGTACGATAATCAATATCTTAAGAGCTTAAATAGCTAGTGTTGGTTTTATTTAAATATAAAGTTGAGGCTTGCTTTTGTTCTTGTTCTAATCACTCAATAAAGTCATTTGTATGTTTTTTTGAAAACATTTTGTTAAAATGTTCACAAGATCTAATGGAATTGATTGTTGAAACAGAACAATCTAATCTTGAAACTTTAAAACCTAAAGTGGCCTTATACCAACAAGAATTTATCAAGTTTTAATGAAACACCTGAATATGACATTATTTAGTTATTGTACCAGACTAAATGAGAATATAGAAAAGTTTAAAAAAGATCTTAAAGAAAGGAAAAAAAGAAAGTTCCTTAGAGATCAGGATGACTTTAAGTCAGGAAATATTTTTAGGAAATTTCCTTCAGGTGCCCCCATGTACAGCCATTCAGATATGAGCTCCTCTGAATATGATAACTCAGACTTAGATGATGGAGCTCCATCAAAATTCAGGAATAGACGTTCCAACACTTATATAGTTACATAGTTACATAGTTACATAGTAATTAAGGTTGAAAAAAGACTTTCAGTCCATCAAGTTCAACCTGTTAAGATCTCCTCTGATCTGTAATATGCGGATTAGTTATTAATTAAATTATTGATTAAATAATTATTAATAGTATAGTATTGGAGGACGAATAAAGAGTTAGTCCATCAAGTTCAACCTTTTTAGATCTCTATTGATCTTTTTAATGTGGACTATTTATTATTATTGGTAATTGTTAATTGATCCAGAGGAAGGCAAACAGAAAAAAAAAAAAAAACATTGAAACTTTGCCAATTGTCTCATAAGGGAAAAAAAAAGCAAAATTCCTTCCTGACCCCAGAAACTGGCGATCAAATTTCTCCCTGGATCAATATTCCTTGCTAGTTATCTAGGATAGCCTTGAATGCCCTCTTTATTCAAAAATATATCTAACCCCTTTTTGAAGTTGTCTATCGAATTCGCTGTCACCACCTCCTTTGGTAGAGAATTCCACAGGTTAACCACCCTAACTGTGAAGAACCCTTTCCTTTGTTTAAGGTGAAATCTTTTTTCCTCTAACCTCAAAGGATGTCCTATTGTCAGTTGATAATCTCTTGCTACAAAAAGTTCACTTGACAAAGCCTTATATTGACCCTGGATGTATTTATATAACATAATCACATCTCCTCTTAGACGCCTTTTTTCTAGCGAAAATAAGTTTAATTTTGTTAGTCTTTCTTCATAACTTAGCCCCTCCATTCCCCTTATTAGTTTTGTAGCCCTTCTCTGTACTTTTTCCAGCTCTAAAATGTCTTTTTTATGAGGTGGTGCCCAAAATTGTACTCCATATTCCAAATGAGGGCGTACTAGAGATTTGTATAGTGGCAGAATTATATCTTCTTCCCTGGCTTCTATACCCTTCCTAATACATGCTAATATTTTATTTGCCTTTGCAGCTGCTGCTTGGCTTTGAGCGCTGTTACCTAGGTGGTTGTACACTAGTACTCCCAAATCCCTTTCAATATCTGATACCCCTAGATTTGCTCCATTAAGATTATAGATTGCTTGGCTATTGTTCCTTCCCAAATGCATAACCTTACATTTATTTGTATTAAATCTCATCTGCCATTTAGCCGCCCATTTCTCTAATTTATGCAAATCCTTTTGTAGGGAAAGTACATCATTATCTGATTTTATTACCTTGCACAACTTAGTGTCATCAGCAAAAATGGAGACACTACATTCGAGTCCTACCTCAACGTCATTAATAAATATGTTAAAAAGGAGAGGACCTAATACTGACCTTGAGGAACCCCACTTATCACATTAGACCAATCGGAGTATGTTCCATTTACAACAACCCTTTGCTTCCTGTCTTTTAGCCAGCTCTCGATCCATGAGCAAATATTTACTGCAATTCCTGTATCCCTTAGTTTGCTCACTAGTCTTCCATGTGGCACTGTATCAAATGCCTTTGAAAAATCTAAAAAGACTACATCCACTGAGTTGCCCTGATCCAAGTTCCTACTAACCTCCTGATAAAAACTAATTAGATTGGTCTGACACGACCTTTCCTTCATAAATCCATGTTGACTGCTACCTATGATCCTGTTCAAATAGACATATTCTTATATTCTGTCCCTTATTAACCCTTCTAAAAGCTTCCCAACTACAGAAGTGAGGCTCACTGGTCTATAATTCCCCGGATTTGCTCTTGATCCCTTCTTAAATATAGGTATCAACTCTGCTTTTCTCCAGTCATCTGGTAGAGACTCTGTAGTGAGTGAGTCTTGAAAGATTAGATATAATGGTTTGGCTATTACAGAACCCAGCTCCCTCAGTACCCTTGGATGTATTCCATCAGAACCTGGGGCTTTATTAACATTTATTTTCTCCAACCTCTTTTGTATTTCTTCCTGCGTTAACCAATTATTTAGTAAAGGTAGTGTAGCCCCATTATGTTGCGGTGTCCCAACCACTGGTACCTCCCTTGTGTAAACCGACAAAAAGAACCTATTTAGCTTATCTGCCTTTTCCTGGTCACTAATTATCAGATGGCCTGTGTCACATTGTAATGGTCCTATCGATTCCTTCCTGGCCTTCTTCCCATTAATATATTTAAAAAATATTTCAGGGTTAGTCTTACTTTCCATTGCAACTGACTTCTCATTTTCTATTTTAGCCAGTCTAATAGCCCTTTTGCAAGACTTGTTGATTTCCTTATAGTCACATAAAGCTGCCTCTGTTCCCTCCTTCTTGTATAATTTAAATGCATGTTTCTTTTTCCTCATCATGATCTTTAAGTCATTGTTAAGCCACATGGGATGTGATTTACTCCTATTCATTTTATTTCCACATGGTACATGCTGATGAGTATGTTTATTTAGTAAGGATTTGAATGTTGTCCATTTATTTTCAGTATTCTTCCCTGTAAGTTCTTTTTCCCAGTCTATATGTTGTATTGCTGCCCGTAGCCCATTAAACTTAGGCCTTTTACAATTTAGAGTTTTTGTTGGCCCCTTACAACTCTGTTTTTTGTATTCAATCTCAAATGAGACTGTGTTGTGATCACTGTTCCCGAAGGGTTCCCCTATTTTTACATTTGATATTATATCAATATTACTTGTGATGACTAAATACAAGATGGCCCCATTTCTAGTAGGTTCTTGTATTACCTGGGCCAGATAATGGTCCCTGAGTGTACTCAAGAACCTGCTCCCCTTAGCTGAGCTGCTGGTCTTGTTTATCCAGTTTATATCAGGGTAATTAAAGTCTCCCATTATTAGAACTTGCCCATGCTTAGCTGCATTTCCAATCTGTAACAATAATTGTATTTCCTCACTTTCAGCTATATTTGGGGGTTTATAGCATACTCCCACCAATATGCGTTTCGAATTAGCTCCTCCACTATTTTGCTCAACCCACAAGGATTCAATGATGCCGTTAGTGCCAGCATAAATATCTTCTCTGACTATAGGCTTAAATTCAGGCTTAACATAAAGACAGATCCCTCCTTATCTTTTACCATTTCCCCTATCTTTCCGAAATAGGTTATAACCATCCAGATTAACAGTCCAGTCATGAGATTCATCCCACCATGTTTCCGTAATGCCTATTAAGCCCCATTTTTCTTGTACTGCTAATATTTCTAGCTCATCCATTTTCCCAGGCAAACTTCTTGCGTTAGCAATCATACACTTTATGTTGCTATGGCTCTGCTGTTGTGAAGTGCCTGCCACTGTATTTGAGGCCCCTATTAATACCTCCCTACTTTCTATTGTAACCCTCCCCTTCTCCTCCCCCATGGGTAACTAATTCATCCCTTTCCCTCTCTACCCTATTTACCCCAATACTTCTATATAGTCCCTCCCCCCCACCTACAAGTTTAAAAACTCCCCCAGCCGTTTTACCATACTATCCCCTAGCACAAAAGTGCCCTCATCATTAAGGTGCAATCCATCCCTGCTATAGAGATTGTACCCAAGTGAGAAGTCAGCCCAGTGCTCTAAAAACCCAAAACCCTCTGCACTGCACCACTTTTTCAGCAACGCATTAACCTCCCTAAGCTCCTTCTGCCTCCCTGGGCTAGCACGTGGCACTGGTAGTATCTCAGAAAATACTACCTTGGAGGTCCTTGCTTTAAGCTTATTCCCTAATTCTCTAAAATCATTCTTTAGGACGCTCCATCTTCCACTAACTTTGTCATTGGTACCAATGTGTACCAAGACCGCCGGTTCATTACCAGCCCCTCCCAATGATTTATCCACCCGATCCACAACATGCCGAACCCGAGCACCCGGGAGACAGCAAACTGTTCGATTGCTGGGATCTGGGTGACAAATTACCCTGTCTACCTTCCTAATAATAGAGTCCCCTACCACCAAAACATGTCTGTTGCTCTGCCTATTCTGCCCTCCCTCTCCTCCAGTAGAACTGTTCTCCCGGCTGTTAGAGGGAACAGCTCTATCTGGCATTGCCATTCCTGAATGGACATCCCCAACAGTTTCACTCAATCTGGCAAATCTGTTGGTGTTTGCCAACTCAGAACTGGCCTGCCTCCTCCTGTTCCCCCTGATTCCCCTTCTAACTGTAACCCAGCTACCTCCCTGGACATCCTCACTAGCCCCAGCTCCTCCCTCCATACTAGGCCCAGCTAAACTGAGCTCCGTGAGCACCAACTCCCTTTCCAGTGGAGCAATATCACTAAGTGCTGCAATTCTCCTCTCCAGATCTTCAATTTGAGCTTCCAAAGAGGCAACATGCTCACACCTGTCACAGAGGTATGGACCCTGGATCATCTGTTCCAGTAGTGCATACATTTGGCAGGATGTACACTGAGTGAGGTTGCCATTGGACTGACTCATGATTATCAGTTACAAAAATACAGTGAGAAAACAGAAAACAACAAAATACACACAGATATAACTTACACAGGCCAAGCCACACCCACTCTCACCTGTACTCTGATTAATGCAACAGACAGAAAACTGTGCACTGACTTAGAGCGGATTCAAACCAGACCTCACACAAATGCACCCAGATATAACTACACAGACCAAGCCACACCCACTCTCACCTGTACACTGATTAATGCAACAGACAGACATGGCTAAAGAAAGATGATACTAGACCCTACTCCCAAACAAGAACAGGGAGAAGATTCAACAACAATGAGAATTTTTTTAGAGAGAGGCAGGACTGTCAAAAAAGACCCAGAAAAGAAATTCAGAAATGTAAGCAACAGGGACCCACAATAGACAATCCACCACTCTCTCTGGAACAAGATACAAGGATAGTTAATCTTTCCAATTTCCAACTAAAAGAGAATCATATATCTGTTCTACAGAAAGGTTTATCTTTTGTACCTACCTCTAGGCCAGACCCTTTTCTACATATAAAAGACCTGAATTTATTTGCAAGGAAATTAGCTTTACATAAATTTTACAAACTCAAACAAGAAAGGGAACTGACCCAATTGGGACTTGGAAAAGAAGACATGGAAGCATTCCATACTATGTTGTCTCTCTTAGAAGAAAACAATGTAAAACAAAAGGATAAATTTGTAATATGGAAAAATAAAAGTCGTTTTACTCCAGCCTTAAAAGACTATGCTAACATCTGGTTGTTTTTACAACAAGCCACCCTAGAAATTGAAAATATTGATTACAAAAATATACCGAAAAACTATAATTTAACTAAAAGCGAAAACCAGGCTTTACTAGAACTAAAAAAATGTAAAGATATTCAAATTAAATCTGCGGCAAAGGTGGAAACATAGGGCCCTATTAAATTCGAGCTGCGTAAATAATAGGTGAAAACGCAAGGCCTACGTAGTTGAAAATTGAAACCGTTTCCGACGCTATTAAATTCAAAGTGCTGCGAGATACGAGCGATGGATGCGAATGCGTACACGTTAGGATTTGCGCATGGGGTATGCTATCTCGGATAACTTTGCGTATGAAAAGAGCGCGAAATACTTGATACGTACCACTTAACCAGACGGCAGTATGCCTTTAAAAGGGAGCCAAAACAGAAAATAATTGACTGTGCTGGAGCTTTTGCAAGTAGACACACAGGTCTAGGCGTTGGTGGGTTTTTGGTGAGCAAGGAGAGAGAGAAGAGAGAATTTCAATTTTTGATCTTTTGAACTAGCAGATAATTTAACCCTTTGTTTACAACACACATAATTACTGATATCACATAATTCACACACATAGATTAATACGTACACATAGCTACACCTAGTGGTAGGCCACTGCACACGTACACCCCCCTCCCCAAGACCTTCCCCCCCCCATACAATTACTGAACTACACATAATAGTTGCATCTTTTTTTACCTCCTAAACCGACACACATATTATCTTGATTTATCGTTAATTTATTTTCAGAGGAGTTTAGAGGAGGGGAGGCGGTAAGGCAAGAGAGGCACGGAGGAGAGTGAGGAGAACATCTGAGGAGGGAGAGGAGGAGGGAGAGGAGGAGGAGGAGGAGGGAGAGGAGAAGGAGGAGGGAGAGGAGGAGGAGAGCAAGGAGGAGAGCAGGGGGGGAGGGAAGTGCCCCCAGAGCTAGGAATCCAAGTTGAAGGGGCAGAGGGTCAGAGGCCTGATCCCTTGGTGGGAGGTAGTGGGGATGGGGGAGCGGCCCCATGGATAGATGAGGAAGAGCAGGCACCCTCTGTAAGGCAATGGGTTGTGGCAAGGCCCAGGGCCCCCAATTATAGCCCAGAGGAGATCCAGGTTCTCCTCAGGGAAATCTGTGCCCGCCAGGGGATCATATGGGGTGGGAGAGACATTAATGCCAGCCAGAGGCGGCAGGCCTGGTCCCAAATTGGCAGAGCTGTGTCGGCAGTAGGGGTTACTAATAGGGACTGGAGGACAGTGCGTCACAAGTTCGATGATCTAAAGATGGCTGTCAAAAGAAAGATGTCCAATGAGGCAGCAGCAGCACGTCAGACTTGTGGTTGGCCCGCGGTCCCTTTTGTTTACAAGCAATGGGAGAGGACAGTGATGCGCTTTATCCCTTCTGAATCTGTGGTGGGAATACCAGGCCAGATGGACACAGATCGTCCTAACACCCTGCAACGTGAGTATCATATCACACACATGGTTGGCTGAGATTGTGGGGGGATGGGCTGTCCAAAAGCCTGCAGATAACATGCTGTATGTATGTATGTATGTATAAATAGGCTTGTGTTCTGGCTGTTGTATATAATGAGCTGTATCCCTCTAGAACAGGGGTGGGTAAAGAGGGCCACATACATGCCGACCTTTCAAGATGATTTGCTGCTTGTATGTATGTATGTATGTATGTATAAATAGGCTTGTGTTCTGGCTGTTGTATATAATGAGCTGTATCCCTCTAGAACAGGGGTGGGTAAGGAGGGCCACATACATGCCAGCCTTTCAAGATATCCTTTTTGGGCACACGTGAGTCAATCAGGATGACTGAAAAGGCGATTGGCTCACCTGTGTGGCCCTCCAGGCCTGAACCTGCCCACCCTTGCTCAAGAATTATATGGCCTCCTACACCCCTGCCCACACACAGGGATCATTCACTGTAAGCCATTCATTGCACTGTAAGCCCTATGGTTGACTAAAAATGTATGGGGCGACAATAACCATTTCAGTCTTGGTAGCAAACCTATCATGTTCATAATTTGTCTCCCTGATATGTCAATTTCTAATTATATCCAGATTGATATAAATAAAGCAGGGTGTCCAAAGTCAAACTTGCTGGGCTGCGCACAGGCCTGGATATGTGGATATCCTTTATGTGAACATATGAGTCAATTAGACCTAATGACTTGGAGAATGATATTCTCAGCTGGGTGCAGCATGGCTATCCACAAATGCAGGCCTGACTTTGGCCTCCACTGCGATCGAGAATACAAATTTGGCTGTGCGGCATATGTGGATACAGACTCTGTAGCACTGCATGTGTGTCATATACTGTCCTAACCTGGCCCATGTCTCAGCTGCATATTAACAACCATTGCTGGAAACTTGTCAGATTGGTCAGTCTCACACACTGCACAGCAGATGCAGCAGAGCACGTGTCTGAGGCACATGCAGTACACATTCATATGAACCATGATCCATAATGCTCATTATGCAGCCCGTGGCTCATCTGTGTAACACAAGCACCACAGTCCCTTACAGGTGACCATGATGTCAATGATATGTAAATGCATAGCTGGCAATTGTGTATGGCAACCAACTGAAATATATGTTTATTCCATTGCAGTATCCACAGATTCAGAAGAGGAGGAGGCAGGAGTGGCTGAAGTGGGCCAGGACATTCAGGACCATCCACATCACTGGCTCATACGGAGCGGGAAGTGATGCCCGGGCCCTCTTCGTCGTGGCCACCTCAGGGCCTGCACCAGCCACACCATGCTGTGCCTCCCTCAGCGGCTCCCCCCTCATCGGCTCCACCCTCATCGGCTCCGCCCTCATCCTGGGCTCCGCCCTCATCATGGGCTCCGCCCTCATCTGGGGCACCGCCCTCATCCTGGGCACAGCCCTCATCATGGGCTCCGCCCTCATCTGGGGCCCTCATCCTGGGCACCGCCCTCATCTGGGGCACCGCCCTCATCTGTGGCACCGCCCTCATCATCGGCTCCGCCCTCATCTGGGGCTCCGCCCTCATCCTGGGCACAGCCCTCATCCTGGGCACAGCCCTCATCCTGGGCTCCGCCCTCATCCGGGGCAACGCCCTCATCCTGGGCATAGCCCTCATCTGGGGCACCGCCCTCACCCTGGCCTCCGCCCTCACACTGGGCTCCGCCCTCACACTGGGCTCCGCCCTCACACAGGGCTCTGCCCTCATACAGGGCACCACCCTCATCCTGGGCACCGCCCTCATTTCGGGCACCGCACTCATCCTGGGCACCGCCCTCAGCCTGGGCTCCACCATGGGCCCCGGGAGGAAGTGCCCCGGCCCCACGTGCCCCGGCCCCAGTCGCCAGCCGCCCAGTCACCAGCAGCCAGACAAGCACCTCCAGGCCCTCTGCCACCGCTCTCTGGCCAATTACGGAACATCATGGCGCACATAGAATAAGAGGACCAGGCACAAAGCCAGAGAGCACGGCAAATGCTGGACATAAACGAAAGACAATTGGCTGTTAGTAGTGCTATACTGGCTGGCGACAGGGTGATCTCAGCAACCACCCGTGCTATATATGCTGAGATGAGGAGGCACAACCGAAGGATGGAGAGATATGAGGAACGCGCAAGCCTGGAAAGACGCACGTTGTTGCGTCAACTACGTCGCCAGCCCATACCTCTCCAGCCTTCGGTTGTACAATCGCAACCTGAGATGTCTGCCTCCTCATCTCAGACATCGCCCACTCTTGAACCCCAGCCACCTGCTGTAGTGGCACCCACTTGCTCCCACACCACGTCGTGGAAGAGGGAGACGGGCCGCGGGCACAGACGGTGGGGGCCCGCTAACTCGGAGTAGGAGGTGTTAGGACCATCCGAGAAGGCCTCCTGACCACTTCTTACAGAATACTGATTGTTATAGATGTTGACATAGTATTGGCTACAGAGTGTGTACATGTCTGGTTATGTTTAACATTTTAACAATTGATGTTCAATGTGGATTGACCTTGAGCTTAAATGCTGTATTTAATCATAATATTGTTCGGAATGATACATTGTTTTTGGCTTTGTAGGTGTTAATAGCCAAATCTCACAACTCTGAAGACATTTTCTTCATCTTCGAGCAGTACAATACCATCATGTGAGTAAACACTCAACCCAGTTCACAACGGACATTCTATCAGGGTTATTCACCACTGCAGATGGCTCTGAAATGCAATATATGACTACATATCTTTTCACTAAGAAACATGACTGTGTGATCTTCCATTATAATGATCAGTGTCCCGGCTATAGAGTTGCACAGTCCCATTACTATCTGCTAATCCAAACCAGCAATTCCACATAAGTTTTTGTAGCATTCCATCCCGTTAACATTAAGAATTTTTTTTTTTTGTTCAGATCACTCCTTTTCATCTTTCCTTTATATGGTGTTCTCTCCCCCTACAT
Source organism: Discoglossus pictus (assembly GCA_027410445.1). Classification (NCBI taxonomy): domain Eukaryota; kingdom Metazoa; phylum Chordata; class Amphibia; order Anura; family Alytidae; genus Discoglossus; species Discoglossus pictus. The sequence goes on from CM050163.1 coordinate 261,879,508, forward strand.
CCGTCCCCTCCGTCACTCCTATGTGTCATAAAAATGTAAGGAGGGAAGAGAAGTAGATCTCTTGGATGAGAGTTTAGGTAATTTTATAATAATGGTAAAATTTATGCACTTTTAGATTAATTAACCTCTAAAGGTCTTAATAAATCTCCTGCCTTTACAATAGGTAGGGGTCATAAAATTTCACATATAGCCTTAAAGGAAGGGGGTTAGAATGCATAGGACATTAAGTAGTGACATATGGAGGGCGGATAGGGGATGGGTTGGTTGGGGGGGAGAAGACTGAGGAGGGGGTGAAAGAGGGGATGGAAATGTGTATATATTGGATTTGTCCTTTTTTTTTTTTCTTTATTGGTGGTAGAGAAATAGCCTTCTATTAAAGAAGGGAAATATACATAGAGGATAATATTAGGTCTTAGATACAATGTTAGCACCGGTCACTTTAATTAAGAGGTTAAAAGTTTCACAGATATGTTTATAGATAGGATTTGGCACTGTCATATTTAATGATAAAAATGTAGTTATAAGGATGACTTAAGAAATCTCAACAAATGAAGCATTGACACTTGACTATAAGAAATTTACACAGAGTTGGAATTGGGCAATAGAGGCCGTTTATATATATATATATATATATATATATATATATATATATATATATAGGATGAGAAGAGCTTGTTAATACATTTCACTTTTCCGTTTTTGGGTTTGTGTCTCATTTTTCTTTTTCTTTTATTTTTTATTTATTTTTTTTTTTTATTTTTTTTTTATTATGTTTGTTCCCTCAAATTCTGAGGTAAAAATTTTGTCAGAAATGCTTTAATAATCCTGCATAGATAGATGCTTATAGGTTTTTGAGAGACTGGGAGGTAGCTGCCTCCATTAGAAAGGTTCACCTACCACTTCTAAACATTGGCTAATTAGCCAGTAGGAATTCGACCCAACATGAGAGATAGGATGGGTCATATTCGGTATGTTTGTAGTCAGTATATATGTTTAAAGGAACAGAGAAGCACAAATTTAAATAGTGAGGTTAGGAAGGGGAAACATAGGTTAAGAGGAATTAAGTCAATAAAGAAACTATGTCATTAAGGATAATATCACATAACACCAATGGATTGAATATGCCCATTAAAAGAAAAATTGAATTTTCAGAATATAATAAATCAGGTGCAGAAATAATCTGCCTACAAGAAACACATCTGAAAATGAAGCATAACCATCTATTAAATAATAAATCTTTTTTGAAGAGAGTAGATGCTAATTATACTAGTAAAACGAGGGGAGTCTCGATATTATTTAAAGCTAACTTAGTGGTGGAGGAAGAGTTTAAAAAGATTGATATAGAGGGAAGATATATATTGTGGGTAGGAGAAATAAATAAAAGCATCTACACAATTGTAAATATATATGCCCCAAATAAGAATCAAGAGAGATTTCTTATAAAAATATTGAAGTTAGTTCATAAATATAAAAAAGGAAAAGTTATTATATGTGGAGACTTAAATTTAGCTATGGATCCAGTTCAGGATAGATCAAAATCTAAATATAAGAAAAATAATAATACTTTGAGTTATTTAAGATTAAGAATTAAAAAACTAATGATAGAGCTTGACCTCTTTGATATTTGGAGAACATTTAATCCAGAAAAGATAGAGTTTACATATCACTCAAAGAAATATAATGTATACTCTAGAATAGATTATTTCTTGGGGGATCCTTCAGTGGTATACGATACAAAAAAAATAACTATCTTATCTACTGCACTATCAGATCACTTTCCACTGATGTTGGAACTAAAAGGGGTTGAAACCTATGGTAAAATAAGAAATTGGAGAATAGGACCTCTGATTTTAAAAGATAAGATATATATAGAAGAAATAAGAACAGCTATTAGAGAATTTATGCGCTTAAATATAGATTCAGTATCATCTCCTTCACTCATATGGTGTACACTAAAAGCATTTGTTAGAGGCATTCTAATAGAAAAAGAAGCGCGAATGAAGAGAGCTAGGGGAACAACCCTAAGAAATCTTTATATTCAGTTAGATATATTACAGAATAGCAATAAAAATCTTCCATCTATGCAAAAGATGGAAAAAATTAAAGATATCAATTTACAAATTAAAAAGATCTTTCAGTTAATTCAAGATAGAATGTTTTGGAAAGCACAACAAAACAATTACCTCATGGGAGGAAAAATGGGGAAATATTTGGCCAATAAAGTTAAGAATCAAAAAATTCAAAACCATATCCAGGGACTCAGGGGAGAAGATAATCAGCTATATAACCATCCAGAAAAAATTGGCAACATATTTTTCCAATACTACTCAGAATTATACAATATTGAGAAGCAGAAAGATTTTCAGAAACCTAGTTTGAGTGAGATAAAAAACTTTTTGAAGGATATTAAATTCCCTAAGATATCAGAGGAAGAATTATTATATCTAAATGAACCAATAACGGAGAAAGAGATAATAAAGGTTATTAATGAAACAAAAAACAATAAGGCCCCTGGTATTGATGGCCTAGATAAACTATTCTATACAACGTTTAAAGACCAGCTGGCCCCTTTATTGGCCAGTATGTTTAATGAGATTAAGAACAGCGGCATTATTAGAGAGGAGTTAACTGAAGCAAAAATTATAAATATACTAAAAGAAGGAAAAGACCCGGAAGATAGGAAGAGCTATAGACCGATCTCTCTTATTAATTATGATTTAAAAATATATTCTAAGGTGTTAACTAATCGTTTGATCCCTTTAATTCCGCAGTTGATTAATTCAGAGCAGACAGGATTTGTTAAGTCCCGACAAGGAGGGGATAATATAAGAACATTGATAGATATTCTCTCTATAGGGAGGAGTGATGGGGGCCCCAGTTTGGCTCTGTCGATAGATGCAGAGAAAGCCTTCGACAGAGTCAGCTGGGACTTCCTTAAGATTGCCTTGGAATGTTATGGACTAGAGGAATTTGCTTCTAAAGCAATTATGGCTCTTTATATTAACCCTACAGCTAAGATTAGTGGGCCTAATTATTAAACATCTTTTTTTCCCATAAAAAAATGGAACTAGGCAGGGATGTCCCTTGTCTCCCATATTATTTAATCTTTATGTGGAGCCTCTTCTATTGAAAATAAGGGAAGCAAAGGATATTGAGGGAGTAAAAGTCGGTCTTAAAGAGTATAAAATTGCTATATATGCAGATGATCTGATAGTTATTTTGAAGAACCCTATCCAATCTTTGGGAGCTCTTGATATCATTTTTAAAGAATTTGGAAGACTCTCTTATTATAAGGTCAACCATGAGAAATCAGATATTATATGGAGAGATCTCTCCTTTGAAGAAATTACAAGTTTAAAAAGCTCATTTAATTTTAAATGGAACTCTAATAAAATAAGTCATCTGGGTATAGACCTATCATTCAAGGTTAATAAGATTTTGAAATCTAATCTAGAAAAGATATGGAAACAGATTCAGAAAATCCTCTTAGAGTGGAAAGATGTAAAATTTTCATGGTCATCTAGAATCGCAATTAGTAAGATGATATTGATCCCTAAAATCACTTATATCCTTAGAACAATTCCGGAAGTTCCGCCAAAATATTGGATTGTTAAACTGCAAAGAAGCATAGATGCATTTATTTTGGGTGGTAAAAGAACTAGAATCCCTCTTCCAATTACCAAAAGACCCATGCTTAAGGGTGGATTGGCATCACCCTCTATAAGAGATTTATATAATGCTATTGCCCTCTCTCAAATTATGATATGGAGTACTCCTGCCATTAATCCAGGTTGGAAGTCCTTAGAATACGATATATTAAAAATAGACACCCAGAGGAGTAAAAACATTGTTAAAATTCTGGGTGACAAATAGAGATAAATTGAACCTTTCGAGATATCCTTCGTTAGGTGCCCCTATAGAGTGTCTCTTATCACCGTTCAATGTTGACTTAATAGGTGGATGGAAATTGCAGGGAATATCCCTTATAGATGATCTCTACGCATCTGGTGTCCAACTATCCTGGTCTAACTTGAAACAAAAATATAAACTTAAGAACAACCAATGGTTGGCTTTTAGATCCTTACAATCCTTGGTGAAAGTAAAGATAAGATGGTAAAAAGATTAGCTATTCGATTACTGACTTTGAAAGTATGCTATATCAGAAGGCGTTACCGCATAGAATTTCAAGATGTCATAAGATTCTAATGCCACAGGATAAAGTAAATCCAAGAAAGGGATGTTAGAGTGGCAGAAAGATCTACATATATTAATGGACGGAGATAAATGGGAGAAGGCTCTAAAAATCGTAAAAATCTCTTCCTGCTCTAGTAACTATATTGAATTATATTTTAAGTTGATCAATAGATGGTATTGGACACCAGATGTGATTAATAAATTTGCACAGAACAAAGGGAATACATGTTGGAAGGGCTGTGGTATAAACAGTGATTCACTTCATGCTTGGTGGAACTGTACAAAAATAAAGCCTTTTTGGAGAGCTTGTACATATCTGATTGAGGATATATGTGAGGTAGAGGTTCCTTTTGTTCCAGAGCTGCTCCTATTACATATAAACATAAGGGAGACTTTTCCAAAAGTCTACCTCCTGGTCTCTCATATTCTTTTGGTTATTAAAATGTATATTGTGAAATATTGGAAATCAGAGTCCTCCCCATCTCTTCAAGAAATTATAAATTGTGTTATAAGAAATAGAAAGTTTGAAGTCCACGGAGAGAGCTTAGCCAAGCGAACTGGAAGAAAAGGACTCGACAGATGGTCTGTTTGGGATAGTTATTGTAATAGAAAGGTTAATATATGAGAACTTATGTTTGATAATTGGTTACTATTGGTATTATATGCCTTTGCTGTTAAATGAGATTTTCTCTTTCCCTTTGCTTTTCTCCGTCTCTCTTTCTCCCTTCCTTTTCTTTTCTCTTCTCTGCTCCTATTGGAGTGGGGGGAGGGAGGGGGGAGGGGAAGGGAAGAGGAAAGATATTTAGTTTTTTTTGTTTTTTATTTTCCTTCTTCACCCGAGTCTCCCCAGAAGCACATGATTTCTGTGCTAAACTGCTAACTATATTGAGAGTAGTGTCGGTTCCTCTGTATGCTTGGTGGAGGTATCAAGTTAAGTGACCTCGCTATTAGGGAATTGCCTTCCCATCAGGAGTACAAGATATTATATAAAAATTGGTATTCGAAGAGATGGGAGGGAGGAGATTTTAACAGTGTATTTATACATATGCAATTGCTAAACTGTTGAATTACTGATACCTCTGGAATGTATGATTGTTTTGTTTTGTTATGTTTTTGATGTTTGTTAAAGAAAAACGAGAAAGAAAATAAAGTATTTAAAAAAAAAAAAAACATTATGAAATTGGATTCAGTTTTTTCATGTCATCCAAACCAAAGTGGCAATTTTCTTGGTTTGACATCATGATCAATGTGCATGTGTTTAGGGGTAATGTGAACAGTGTAATCTGTCTGGCCTTGGTACCACCCATTTAGAAGTGAGATGTGATATCAGCATGGCACAACTATTTCATATAGATAGTGATAGTACATTTTGCTGAAGGATTGTGTTCACAGTGAAGCATGCCTTGTCGTATTCCACATCCTAAGCATATTCCTGGAAGGCTGACTGAACAGGATAGAATAAATATGGTTCTTACTGCTCGGAGATGATGTTCATGTTAGTTGGTTTATAGTAGTGTCAAAAGCAAAAACAATGTACTCTAATAACAGCTTATGATTGTTCTAACAAGGGGAACCCTTGGGGAACAGTGATCACAACACAGTCTCATTTGAGATTGAATACAAAAAACAAAGTTGTAAGGGGCCAACAAAAACTCTAAATTTTAAAAGGGCTAACTTTAATGGGCTACGGGCAGCAATACAACATATAGACTGGGACAAAGAACTTACAGGGAAGAATACTGAAAATAAATGGACAACATTCAAATCCTTACTAAATAAACATACTCATCAGCATGTACCATGTGGAAATAAAATAAATAGGAGTAAATCACATCCCATGTGGCTTAACAATGACTTAAAGAACATGATGAGGAAAAAGAAATATGCATTTAAATTATACAAGAAGGAGGGAACAGAGGCATCTTTATGTGACTATAAGGAAATCAACAAGGCTTGCAAAAGGGCTATTAGACTGGCTAAAATAGAAAATGAGAAGTCAGTTGCAATGGAAAGTAAGACTAACCCTAAAATATTTTATAAATATATTAATGGAAAGAAGGCCAGAAAGGAATCGATAGGACCATTACAATGTGACACAGGCCATCTGATAATTAGTGACCAGGAAAAGGCAGATGAGCTAAATAGGTTCTTTTCATCGGTTTACACAAGGGAGTTACCAGTGGTTGGGACACTGCAACATAATGGGGCTACACTACCTTCACTAAATAATTGGTTAACGCAGGAAGAAATACAAAAGAGGTTGGAGAAAATAAATGTTAATAAAGCCCCAGGTCCTGATGGAATACATCCAACGGTACTGAGGGAGCTGGGTTCTGTAATAGCCAAACCATTATATCTAATCTTTAAAGACTCGCTCACTACAGGGTCTCTACCAGATGACTGGAGAAAAGCATGGGTGATACCTATATTTAAGAAGGGATCTAGAGTAAATCCGGGGAATTATAGACCAGTGAGCCTCACTTCTGTAGTTGGGAAGCTTTTAGAAGGATTAATAAGGGACAGAGTACAAGAATATGTCTATTTGAACAGGATCATAGGTAGCAGTCAACATGGATTTATGAAGGAAAGGTCGTGTCAGACCAATCTAATTAGTTTTTATGAGGAGGTTAGTAGGAACTTGGATCAGGGCAACTCAGTGGATGTAGTCTTTTTAGATTTTTCAAAGGCATTTGATACAGTGCCACATGGAAGACTAGTGAGCAAACTAAGGGATACAGGAATTGCAGTAAATATCTGCTCATGGATCGAGAGCTGGCTAAAAGACAGGAAGCAAAGGGTTGTTGTAAATGGAACATACTCCGATTGGTCTAATGTGATAAGTGGGGTTCCTCAGGGCTCAGTATTGGGTCCTCTCCTTTTTAACATATTTATTAATGACATTGAAGTAGGACTCGAATGTAGTGTCTCCATTTTTGCTGATGACACTAAGTTATGCAAGGTAATAAAATCAGATAATGATGTCCTTTCCCTACAAAAGGATTTGCATAAATTAGAGAAATGGGCGGCTAAATGGCAGATGAGATTTAATACAAATAAATGTAAGGTTATGCATTTGGGAAGGAACAATAGCCAAGCAATCTATAATCTTAATGGAGCAAATCTAGGGGTATCAGATATTGAAAGGGATTTGGGAGTACTAGTGGACAACCACCTAGGTAACAGCGCTCAAAGCCAAGCAGCGGCTGCAAAGGCAAATAAAATATTAGCATGTATTAGGAAGGGTATAGAAGCCAGGGAAGAAGATATAATTCTGCCACTATACAAATCTCTAGTACGCCCTCATTTGGAATATGGAGTACAATTTTGGGCACCACCTCACAAAAAAAACATTTTAGAGCTGGAAAAAGTACAGAGAAGGGCTACAAAACTAATAAGGGGAATGGAGGGGCTAAGTTATGAAGAAAGACTAGCAAAATTAAACTTATTTTCGCTAGAAAAAAGGCGTCTAAGAGGAGATATGATTACGTTATTTAAATACATCCAGGGTCAATATAAGGCTTTGTCAAGTGAACTTTTTTGTAGCAAGAGATTTTCAACTGACAAGAGGACATCCGTTGAGGTTAGAGGAAAAAAGATTTCACCTTAAACAAAGAAAAGGGTTCTTCACAGTTAGGGTGGTTAAACTGTGGAATTCTCTACCAAAGGAGGTGGTGACAGTGAATTCGATAGACAACTTCAAAAAGGGGTTAAATATATTTCTGAATAAAGAGGGCATTCAAGGCTATCCTAGATAACTAGCAAAGGAATATTGATCCAGGGAGAAATTTGATCGCCAGTTTCTGGGGTCAGGATGGAATTTTGCTTTTTTTTCCCCTTATGAGACAATTGGCAAAGTTTCAATGGGTTTTTTTTTTATGTTTGCCTTCCTCTGGATCAATTAACAATAATTAACAATTAACAATAATAATAAATAGTCCAAATTAAAAAGATCAATAGAGATCTAAAAAGGTTGAACTTGATGGACTAACTCTTTATTCATTCTCCAATACTATACTATTAATAATTATTTAATCAATAATTTAATTAATAACTAATCCGCATATTGCAGATCAGAGGAGATCTAAACAGGTTGAACTTGATGGACTGAAAGTCTTTTTTCAACCTTAATTACTATGTAACTAACACCTCCTACCTCTGTTTTCCAGTTTCACATCATCTATTGACCAATCATCAGTAATGTATGCGAACACACTGTGTGTGAAATCGCTTAGTATCACATGATCCCTGTTTTATAGTGTCTGTTTATTCTGGCAACCATATGGTTGTTGTATGCGCATTAATGGTTATGTTGATTAAATGTCGTGTTATATGCTGTTGGTTACTGTGGGGTCCTGACCACATGTGACCCTAGGAGATGCTATGCATTACCCTCATGATGTTGTCTGTTTCCTCTTCAGATGTCCTCAGATTTGCCACAGCCCCTTGCCATACTAGGATCTCTTCACAACACACACATGATATTAATGCACAGTCTTGTCCATTTCTGTTTGTACTCTGTGTATGAAATAAAGTATGATTATGTTATACTGTTATCACTGTTTCTGTGTGTTTGTACCATATCATGCTTTCTAGTTGAGAGAATACAGATAGAATAAAGTGTCATTGTTCAATACATATATCTGTGTGTGTTTACATAGATACATATGCTACATTAATCTGTACCTTGCCAATATACATGTAGGTGCAAGTCGGAGGGGTGTGAATTCTGAAATCATGTCTATAGACATGCAGGGTTGTATATAATGACTTGAAGGGCTCAACTTGAATGATATGAATCGACATTCATGATTATGTAGTAATGTAAACGCAGATTGAACAGAATAGTTACACCACTAACTGATGGTGCTGAGCACATCTGACTTTCAGGGTAATTTACTTGTTACATGGTAAATATCCAGGATTACACAAACATTGAGTGAAAAAAAAACAGTTTCATTGTTCACAAAGCCACACAGTGACAAATTACCACAGGCCTGCTCAGTATCATGGTGGAGGTGGGTAGGATACAGACTTCCAGTAACACACAGAAATAGGGACATGGGGCCAGAATGCAGGCAGGGGGGATGAAATTGGTATAGATGATCAGTTGAGGGGATATACAGTGCATCATCCAACATGAGGCAATATCAGTTATAATATTAAATATATCAGGATAACATTCAATATTCAAACCCAACAATACAGAAGGAGATATGCTCATGGGGAGAAGTAATCTGTAGTCTTGTGTGTGCGCGCAACACACACTCCTATGCAACTGCAGAGGAAGAAGTGCTCAATCAGTCAATGTTAGAACGCCTGTAGGTCATGTCACTGGAAATGGCACTATGAGAGAAGACTCTACATACCTAAGTTTGGACACTCAGATGGGAACCTGACCAGGACCATATCAGTGTGTTCAAACTAATTTCATGTGTTAGCAGAACTACCAACAAACTGGCCAGTTCGAGGTGTATTCTGTTCTGTGAATGAGCATCTCTATTATCTGCTGTTGCATATTCATAACTGAAGGTAAACGGAACCTCATTAACAGTTATGTTCCAAGGCTAGAGTTACTCTTCCCCATATGTACAGGGAGGATCACATCAGCACTGAGGAAGAGATCTGGAAGGAAGTATGATACAGGTTTCCTAATAGTCCAAGTAGAGGAGAGAATGGCATATCTAAAGCAATAGGTACATATAAATCGATGTAGAGGATGTGATATCACACCCGATGCAACACATGATGACTGACATATGAACATACATGATGCAATGTGACAATAGCATAGTCCTGGAACGTGGGAATGCTCATCATTCCTTGTTCTGACCGTGAAAAGGGACTCATCTTTGCGATCTGAAACATACAAGGAACATGTCAATATTTACATTGCACATGCTCCGGGAGCGCTTACTTCGTCACTTACAGTGGTTATAAAAAGTCTACACACCCCTGTAAACAAATTAGCCAATGAAAAATAATTTCAGAACTTTATCCACCTTTAATGTGACATATAAACTGTACAACTCAATTGTAAAACAAACTGAAATCTTTTAGGTGGAGGGAAGAAAAAAACAAAGAAAACTAATGTGGTTGCATAAGTCTGCACACTCTCTTATAACTGGGGATGTAGCTGTGTTCAGAATGAAGCAATCACATTCCAAATCGTGTTAAATAGGAGTCAGCATACACCTGCCATTATTTAAAGTGCCTCTGATTAATCCCAAATTAAGTTAAGCTGCTCTAGTTGGTCTTTCCTGAAATGTTCGTAGTCGCATCCCACAGCAAAAGCCATGGTCCACAGAGAGCTTCCAAAGCATCAGAGGGATCTCATTGTTAAAAGGTATCAGTCAGGAGAAGGGTACAAAATAATTTCCAAGGCATTAGATATACCATGGAACACAGTGAAGACAGTCATCATCAAGCGGAGAAAATATGGCACATCAGTGACATTACCAAGAACTGGAGCTCCCTCCAAAATTGATGAAAAGACCAGAAGAAAACTGGTCTGGGAGGCTACCAAGAGGCCTACAGCAACATTAAAGGAACTGCAGGAATATCTGGCAAGTACTGGCTGTCTGGTACATGTGACAACAATCTCCCGTATTCTTCATATATCTGGCGTATGGGGTAGAGTGGCAAGACGAAAGCCTTTTCTTACAAAGAAAAACATCCAAGCCGGGCTGCATTTTGCAAAAAACACATCTGAAGTCTCCCAAAAGCATGTGGGAAAAGGGGTTATGGTCTGATGAAACCAATGTTGAACCTTTTGGCCATAATGCCAAAAGATATGTTTGGCGCAAAAACAACACTGCACATCACCAAAAGAACATAGTACCCACAGTGAAGCGTGGTGGTGGCAGCATCATGCTTTGGGGCTGTTTTTCTTCAGCTGGAACTGGGGCCTTAGTTAAGATAGAGGGAATTATTTTTCCGTTCCAAATACCAATCAATATTGGCACAAAACCTTCAGGCTTCTGCTAGCAAGCTGAACATGAAGAAGAACTTCATCTTTTAGCATGACAACGACCCAAAGCATACATCCAAATCAACAAAGGAATGGCTTCACCAGACGAAGATTACAGTTTTGGAATGGCCCAGCCAGAGCCCAGACCTGAATCTAATTGAAAATCTGTGGGGTGATCTGAAGAGGGCTGTGCACAGGAGATGCCCTCGCAATCTGACAGATTTGGAGTGATTTTTCAAAGAAGAGTGGGCAAATCTTGCAAAGTCAAAATGTGTCATGCGGATAGACTCATCCCCAAAAAGACTGAGTGCTGTAATAAAATCACAAGGTGCTTCAACAAAGTATTAGTTTAGGGGTGTGCATTCTTATGCAACCATGTGATTTTCTTTTTTGATTTTTTCTTCACTCTACCTAACAGATTTCAGTTTGTTTTTAAATTAATTTGTCCAGTTTATAGGTCACATTAAAGGTGGAAAAAGTTCTGAAATGATTTATCTTGGTCTCATTTTTTTACAGCACAGAAACATGACATTTTAACAGGGGTGTGTAGACTTTAGACCTTTTCGATCCACTGTACCGATATATGTTGCTCATTTCATACAAACGTCTTCACTGTTCTTTCCCTACATATGAAACGAGCTACTCATCTGGCTAATGATGTAGGAATATCACATAGATTACACATTAATGCATCTTTGGAGAGCCAAATGTGGTGTTTTACCTTGGACGCAGTCCCAAGCTCATCCACGAGGTGATTTGTTCCACCAGGACACGTGCGCTGTGGATCATCATTAGTTATCACCGCTTACCTATCTGATGTATTCTGGAAAGAGATAGGCCGATATTAATAAAGTGATTGATGTGTTATTTGTGTCCTTCAGTATACGTGGCCATATTATTACACAAATACTCACTATGTAGTTCACATTGATGTAGCAGTTCTGTTGCTGTTCCTGTTTTTCCATGTCTAGGTTGTTGAAAGAAGAGTTGACACACGACAGCAGCTCTGTAAGGTTAATATGATGTTAGGATTACAGTCACAAATTAGACAAAGTATGTGTTCTATTCGTATTGGATATCTCTTATTAATAAGAAGTCATTGCCGGTTAGTGAGTTATGCCATGTTGCTACAGGGTGCCAAAATCTGGATTTCGGCATGGTCTCATGTAAACAAGTCTAAAAAGCTGTGTCTGGATATATTTCAGTAGTAGTCACGTCTCCAGCCAGTCAGCAGCAGCCACCATGTTGGGTTTGGCTGGTGATCCATATTGGATCAAACTGAATAAACTCGAATCATGAGGAAATAACCAGAGGACTCGGTTTTGTGTTATTGTGACTGGTACTTGATCTCCAAAGTATGTGTGTATGGTATTTATCTTAGACATTTTGATACCATTTCATGTGGTTTGGCAGGATCAGACAATGTGAACAATCCTGGTCCGTAGAGGTTGTAGGTGACTTTAAAAAGGGATTGGGTATATTTTTACATAAAAAAACCAAACAGGCATTAGGGGCTATCCTGGATAAATAGAGAGGGAGTATTGATCCAGGGATGAATACGATCACCAGTATCTGGGGTCAGGAAGGAATGTTATATTTTTCTGCCCTGTGTAGACAATTGGCAAAGTTTCACTTTTTGTTTTTCTGTTACTTCCTCTGGATCAATTAACAATAAATCTGCGTATTGCAGATCATAGATCTATAGAGGTTGAACCTGATGGACTAAAGTATTTTTTCAATCTACATTACTAGATAACAATGTAACGTGGGGCATATATACATTGACATAGTGGGATATATAATCCACTCAAATAATCTATGCCATTGATGTTTATAACCGTCAGTACTTAAGATGTGTATGGGAATGTGTGCTTACTTACCTGTAACTGATCATGTGGCTTGTTCCAGTGTACAAACATCGACAACGTCAGGGAACTCTCCTCTACTGTGGACTGGTTGGAATTCTGTATGACAAGGGCGATGGATAGAGGTGGATTTGGGAGTTAGGCATAATCCAGATACATTAGACTGTGTTCCATGCATATTGGGTATGTACTTACATGTGAAGTACTCACGAATTAGGCGGGCACGTTGTTGTGACCCCTACAGATTATCCCCTTAACGTGGAAATAAAGGCTCTTCCTCCCCATGTAGCGGAGCCGCATCAATGCCCCCAGACAGTTGGCCTGTACTGCTATATTGTGCAGACAGCAGCAGGCAACAATGATGCAACAAACTTTCTGGGGCTTGTATTGTAGAGCACCCCCAGTGGAATGTAAACATCTGAAGCGCATCTTTAGTACACCAAAGGTGCGCTCAATTACATTCCGGCAGGTTTTATGCGCAGCTTTTTACAGCACCTCTGCCCGAGTATGGGGATAGCTCACAGGGGTCAACAACCACGGCAAACACCCATATCCGCCATCACCTGGTGGAAATAAAATATGATGTTGATATAAATAGGATGTTGTGATGTTTGACAAAGCATATGCCCAAATATCGTCATCATGACCTATCAACACATCCCTGTGGCTAATACACAGTTAAAGATATATGTAAGGGAGATGGATCATGAATGCATCGGATAGGATAATTAGTAGTGTATTAACACATGTATTCTATATGAAGCTTCAGTTCAATTACAATGTGATTTCCACAAATGTAAAATCCAGATGGTCACACCCGCAGGATGCTTACATGAGGCGGAGATACAAGGGAAATACAACCGGGTACATATTGCGACCCTTCTGGTAGAGAGCAGGAAGTCACTGTTGCAGTTCTTGTACCGAGCACATGCCAGAGGTCTGAGGTGAAGCGAGATAGTGTATTCTTGTGAACGTAAATGTGATGCTAATTCAGGTGGAATTTCCCAGGGGCGTACACGATCAAACGCAAATGCCAATAGACCTTGGAGATTTTGATAACTTCAAGGTAAGCAAATTCATGTTTATTCAGGGATATATTCATGCAAGAAAAAGTTTGCCAAACACTATTAATTCTCCTCTATCAGATGAATTCTGAAGTCATCTCACTTACATAGCCCTTACAATAACACACAACACGTTATGTAGACTAGAGATGTCCATGTCACAGGATACAAGGGAATGCATCAGAACATAAACCTAATGATTAATCAATTGTGTTTTTTGTCATATGTTGTTGTGAACTGCATACTGTTTGGCCAAGCTAACACAGGGTTATGGCCAGCAATGAGCTATTATGTTCTTGCTTTGGGAGTATTACTCCGTAATGCACATGTGAACATCATAGCAATAGAGGGAAACATGATGTACCGTATGTGTTATTGTATCCAGTCATAGTAAGATATGGTTGACTGCCATTACTAATGTGTACTCACCCAGTAGCCATCCGGATGGAAATCTGCCGGACTCAAATATGTCACATATTCCGGATGCACGCAGGATATAGGCGTCGTGAGCACTTCCTGGGAAGCCTGCATACACACCTTGTATGCGCATGTTCGCATCGCAAACAACCTGGACATTGATTGAATGATAATGCTTACGATTTCTGTACAGCGCTTCTTGCTCTCTAGGAGGTATCAGTGCCACGTGTGTACAGTCAATAGCACCAAGCACATTGGGGATACCTCCTAATTAGAAGAAATCGAACTTCACCTTCGAGATCTCTTCAGCAGTGTTAGGGTAACTGATGTATCTGGCAGCTTTCCGACCAATAGCACGGAGGAAAGCACTCAGACAATTCGAGAGGCTTGGCTGAGACATTCCTCCGGCTATGCTCAGGGTGTTCTGAAAGCTACCAGAAGCAAGGAGGTGTATTGCAACTAACATCCGTGTCATTCCTGGGATTGCTCTATTTGCCCCTGAGCGAGGCTCAAGGTCCTGGCCAGGCTCCCCCCTTCTGCCTGAGCCACCACATCCTGTACTCCCCCCAGCAGCTGATCACCGACAACATTGTCAGCCTTCCTGTCTGCAGGTGGCCCTATATCCCTCTGTCCCTGTGCTACTGGAGCTCTCTCTCCTCCCTGATCCACCCCCACGCTACTAGGCATGGCCTGTGGTAATTCCCTTGCCTGGCTTGGTTCTGCCCCAGCATGGATCACATCACCACTCACACCCTCATTCACTCCCAGACACTCCTCTCTGCCACTCCCCATCACCCCCTCAATCACACACCTTACTTCCTGGTCTTCATACTGTGCTAGGTGAGATGCACAAAAGCATCTCAACCTCATCCGCCCACTCATACTGTCCACCATCCCTCTCACATGATCATCCATGGTGTTTCAGACATGCTGATGACTTGTTGGGGATGGGGTTATATAGCTTGGTGATTGCATGACCTGGTATTAGGCACGTTAATTTCTGCTTTGCCATTGGTCACCTGTGGATCTTTACATGGCATTCCAGCTGATGATTTTACGTCAAGAAGCCTCTCATAGGCACTTGGCCGCATGTAATTGGCTGTCCCAACACGGGCCGCCAAGTGCGTATGTAATAGGTTGAGAGTCCCAACGCGGGCCGCCCAGTGCGTATGTAATTGGCTGAGAGTCCCAACGCGGGCCGCCAAGTGCGTACGTAATTGGTTGAGAGGCTTTTGGCGGGCCAACGTGGCAATGGCGATGGCGCAAAAACCCGCCAAAAGCCTCTCAGCCAATTACATACGTACTTGGCGGCCCGCGTTGGGACTCTCAGCCAATTACATACGCACTTGGTGGCCCGTGTTGGGACTCTCAGTCAATTACATACGCACTTGGCGGCCTGACACTATAAGTGCGTATGTAATTGGCTGAGTCTGTTGGCGCGCTTGCAAGCTGATAAGGGGACGTCCTAGCGAGACACGCCTCTCAGCCAATCACGTACGAGCTAAGAACTTGATTGACAGTATGAGCTTATAAATGTGATTGATACAAACCCATGCGCTGACTGTGTTGTAAGAGCCATTGGAGTTAGCACGCAGTTCCAGGAGCAGGTGGGAGGGAGTTTGATTAGTACTTTGGAGAGAGGGAGATTAGTTATTTTTTCTTTTTTCATTGTCTATTTTATAAGTCCTTCCATTTAAGCAATACACATATTTACAGATTTCACATATTTGCAAGACACATAGATTAAATAACACACATAGAGACATATATTTAGTTAGGACACACACCCCACACACCCATCCCCCCCAACACACCCCATCCTCCAACACACCCCATCCCCCAACACACCCCATCCCCCACCACTTATTAAATACACATAGCACACACATCGTTTCTTTCCAACAGACATTCCAGTAATACTTTTATTTCTTTATCGTTATATTGATTTGTAGGCGCACTCTTTTTGATTGTTTTGTATTTTATTACTAGCATATTTACACGTAAGAGTTACACATATTTACACATTAAACATATTTGCCTGACACATAGATTAAAGACACATAGAGACATACATAGCTTTAGGACACACCCCACACACCTCCCCCCCCCCAACCTTTGCACTGCATCCCCCAACAGTTATTAAAAACACATAGAACATACACTTTTTTTTCATCACCTATATAACAGTTGCACTTATTTTGAGTTATCCTTATTTTGTTATTATTTCAGCATGGAGGGAGGAGATAGGTGGAGAGAGGAGGAGAGGTGAGTAGAGTGTAGTGGAGGGTGGAGGAGAGGTGGAGGAGGTGTCCCCGGAGGGGGAGGAGTGGTCCCCGGAGGGGGAGGAGGAGGAGGAGGAGGGGTCCCCGGAGGGAGATGCCAGTGCGATCCGTGACCGGCCCGTCATCCTTGTTGCAAGGGAAGCGAAGCCTGGGCCTAAGGCTCAGGCTTGGAAGGAGGTAGTGGAATTGATGAAGGAGGTGTCCACGGTTCCTAGGGGCTTGAGGTCCTTGAAGCACAGATATGTGGATATCAGGGCCACGGTGAAGAGGAAGATGGCCAGAGAAGCTGGGGGACACAGGGTCACCTATAAGGAGTGGGAGAGGATCGCAAGGGACTTTCTGGGACCATCGCCCGCAGCTGGAGCTTCATCCCCGGTGGCCCAGCAGGACCCAGCCTCCAGTTCAGGTGAATATCACATACACCAACATGCCACCACATGTGCATCACACACACTACACATGGTGACCAACAAGGACACTGACATGTCAGCTCCATGGAATTAACAAGGGATGGATGGAAGTGTCATTAAATCCATGAAGCTGACAAGTCAATGTCATTCCTAGCCACCCCAAGAGTAATCAAGCAATAGAGTCCATGTACTGGTGTGCCCAATGCAGCCTATGCAGTTACAGACCGCAGAAGAAATACAGACAGCGTTAGGAGCCAGGAGAGGTCAAGACAAGAAACCAAAGAATAGATCCAATCTAGCAAATGCCAGCAAATGTGAGTTGCAATTAGGAGAATCATCCATGTTCAGGCCTAGATGTCAGATAGTTAGGAGTGAAACCGCAGAAGAAATACAGACAGCGTTAGGAGCCAGGAGAGGTCAAGACAAGAAACCAAAGAATAGATCCAATCTAGCAAATGCCAGCTAATGTGAGTTGCAATTAGGAGAATCATCCATGTTCAGGCCTAGATGTCAGATAGTTAGGAGTGAAACCGCAGAAGAAATACAGACAGCGTTAGGAGCCAGGAGAGGTCAAGACAAGAAACCAAAGAATAGATCCAATCTAGCAAATGCCAGCTAATGTGAGTTGCAATTAGGAGAATCATCCATGTTCAGGCCTAGGTGTCAGATAGTTAGGAGTGAAAACATATCAATGTATTGATCAGCATACTAATGACATGTACCTTTCTTTTCTCTATTTCAGCATCCAGTAGGAGGTCTGGGTCCAGTGATGAGCCAGGAGCGGGGCCGTCAGCCCCAGCCCCGCAGGAGACCGCTCAGGGGGAGGAGGCTACAGGCTCATCCGAGGGCCCTGGCTCTTCGGAGGGGGAGGTTGTGGTAGTTGACAGCCCCCCTGTCCAGAGCCCGACTGTCCCCCTCTTCCAAAGACTTGCCATCTCGCCGGGGCCCTCAGAAGTAGTGGAATATGCCACAGCTCCTCCTTCCCCACACACTGAGCCACCGGGGACACCAACATCAGAGACCCTGTCTCGAGCCGGGTCCCAGATCCTCCCCACTCTCTCCCCGCCATCAGGACCCCAGCCCCCCACCACCACCAACGACCAAGGCTGCGCTGCCGGAGTTGTTGGCCCTCGTGAGGAGGATTGATGCCAACATCTCTGGCATGAGGCGCAGCCTAGACAGGCGCTTTAGGGAGGAGAGGAGGCATCATCGGAGGCTGGAGCAGCATTTGGTCAGGCTGCTGGGAACGGGGCAGGTCACCAGCCAACAGCAGCCTGGCCCCTCCTCTCCTTCCACCATGCCTCCGCCGCCACCACCACCCATGGTGCCACTACCTCCTCCAGCGCCCCCACCACCAACAGGGAGACGGCGTCCGGCCGCGGACGATGCAGGTCCTGTGCCCAGGCGGAGTAGGACCTAGGGGCTGTGGACATAATTGTGCCTTCTCAACAGCACTCCTCAGTGACCATCTATTGGTCACAATGCTGACCTCATCTAGCCTGGCTACAGAGTTTTGGATCTTTGCCTATGTGATGGTGATATTTTGTATGCAGATGGCTACCTCCCATCACATGGTCCATGATCCTCTTCTCTGTGGACACATAGGGTTCGTTTGAACATGCCACCAATTGATGGTCACTGGGGAATGCTGTTGGGAAGGGATGCTGCAGTCCCCTTTTTTTAGGCCCTTAGATTTTAGATTTTCTTTTTGTTTTTCTTTCCATTTGTTTTGTTTTAGGTACAATTCAGGCCCATGAAGGCATCTCCTACATCTGCAAGCATTGTGGAGGAATTATATGAGGCGTAAGTTTTTCCCAGTGCCCCCTCCTTAACATGTAGCTCCCACAATCTTAAAGCTATCATATTGCTAGATATCTCAGACATGATTATTGTTAGCTGAAATGTAGACTAATACCGCTATGGCGGTGGATTTGCAAAGTCTCATAATGGCATGTTAATGACAGCCAGCATTAATATATGCACTAATAAAGCATGTGATCCTGACCTCAATATCGGTCTGAGAACAGATCTTTGGGTCTGATGTAAGAAACAGTGAATCTGGCTGCTGACTTTTGTGTCCTGTCCATATTAATGGGTATTTGCCCATATTACTCATTATCCAGAGACCTACTGTAGCTAATAGTTAGTAATGCTTGCAGATGGGAATCAGGTGAGTTGGTATATTGGTACGGTATTTAGCACTTTACTGTACATGCATTGTCATTATTTTTTTTCTATCCTCCTCCGCCTTTTTGTTTTTTGTTGACCATTCATTTTTGTGGACAATTTCGCACACCACACTGTATGTGTGAAACTGGATTGGATTACACAGTCCAGAGGTTGAATCATTTGTTCCATTGAGCAGATCCAGACAAGTTGTAAGTGCCATGCACTCTAATGGTTTCTTCAGTTAAATGGAGTGATTTGTGATGATCCTTTTTCTCATCATATTCCGGTGGCAGCGGTGTACTGACCGCATGTGACCCTGGTAGGTGCTATGCATCATGCTTATTCTAGACTATTAGATTGACCCCTGTAGGTATCCCCTTTTTTTATTTAGCCCCTTGCTCTCTCGGGACCCGCCCACACCACACCCATGATATTAATGCACAGTCTTGACCACTGCTGATTGTGGTCTGTGTCCAAAAATAAAGTTTTGTTATACCGTTCTGTGAATGCACAGTCTTGACCACTGCTGATTGTGGTCTGTGTCCAAAAATAAAGTTTTGTTATACCGTTCTGTGAATGCACAGTCTTGACCACTGCTGATTGTGGTCTGTGTCCAAAAATAAAGCTGTGTTATCCTGTTCTCACCATGTCGGTGTGTTTTCAATGGTTGGGGTTAGGGGACATCCACATGCCTCACATTAGTGTCACATTACTATAGCTGTAAACTAATGAGCACTAGTTAACCTGCAATAGATCCATACATACTAAGAGGAATAATAGTCCTAATAGCATTAGATATCATATAATGCATCTAATTGATCTACAATCTAGGCATAATAAAGGGTTAATGCACAGGCCAAGTACCATTAGCGGGACTGGGGAGTAGGAACATTCGCCTGAGGGCCTAACAGCATAATGATAATGATACTGCAGTGGCTTGTCAGTTCCTTCTCCAGTGATTTGGGATTTGTCCGTCCACTCTGCTTTCACCCGCACTTCCCCAACATCACTTAGCAATCGAAACTAATGTAAATTGATGAATTTCAGAACATAATGGGAGGTCAACAAATGGGAATGAATGGACATCTTGGCACATGGCCACCAGCAATGGCGTGGGACTTCCTTGGATAAGAGTAGTGGCGATTACCCCTGATGGAGGTGAGTTGGCTGGTGCTCATTGTGCCTCTGCAAACCCTCTGTGTGTGTTTGCTGCTCTTGTGGGTGGGAGAGTAAAAGCAGAGTGACAGCAGAACTGACAATCCACTCCGGTCTCACCAGCATAGGAACCTTGTAAGAAAGCAGTGACAGAGCGTCAGAGACAGTCAGACCTGACCGAAAGACCAAACAAGAGGTATTGTGTATTTCAATGAAGCTGTGAGCTATCCCATTAAGGGTCATTGTGGGTGGGAGAGTGAAAGCAGAGTGTAGGGCCAAATCCCAAACCACTGGAGAAGGAACTGACAATCCACTCCGGTCTCACCAGCATAGGAACCTTGTAAGAAAGCAATGACAGAGGGTCAGAGACAGTCAGACCCGACCGAAAGACCAAACAAGAGGTATTGTGTATTTCAATGAAGCTGTGAGCTAGCTCATTAAGGGCCATTGTGGGTGGGAGAGTGAAAGCAGAGTGTAGGGCCAAATCCCAAACCACTGGAGAAGGAACTGACAATCCACTCCGGTCTCACCAGCATAGGAAACTTGTAAGAAAGCAGTGACAGGGGGTCAGAGACAGACCCAACCGAAAGACTGAACAGGACATATTCACATACTCCATGTGCCCCATATTTGTGTTCCCAAATGTAGATGTGATGAGCAACATGTATACAAAATAACAGGGTTAATATGGCATTATTTTGAGTTTTTTGTGTTTTTATGTAATCAGGTAGTGTGTCTTTAATTTTGCTTTATGTAAGCTGCAGCATGGCTTTTCATTCAAAATGTAACAACTAATTGGTTGTATAATGCATTTGCTTTGGTGGGGGGAGGGGATGGTGAAATCAATTGTAATGGCCTTCCATGCTTTTCCTCTGTTAAACTCACTTTTACATTTTTAAGTTGTCTGTACGTAATGCGTAAACCATTTTACTGGTGTTTTTTGTGCACTTAGCGTCTATGCAAAGAATTATTTTCCGCTACTTACTACGTATCGCTTTTCGGAGGCAAATCTCGGCAAAGTAGTCCGAAATTACGCAAGTCAATCGCAAGTCAATCGCAAGTCGACTAGTATTACGTAAATCGCGTTATGATGCGCATTTGCAAGATACGATTTCATACGCAGCTCGAATTTAATAGGGCCCATAGTTATTATGGGCAACACAGAATATAATCTAATGTGTAAAAAAATCTTAAACGACACTAACACCTATGAATCTCTTGAGAGTAATCCTACTGTGAAATATAAAAAACTTCTTAAAAACATCTTGGACCAAGCTAAAATTGAAGGTCTTATTGATGAGCAAACTTTCCAATACCTTTTTCCAAAATATCCTACTGTTTCCATTTTTTATACCCTGCCAAAAATTAATAAAAAAGTAACTCCAATCCCTGGCAGGCCCATTGTGTCAGGAACTGATAATGTATCTTACAAATCAAGTGTATTTCTAGATCACCATCTAAAAGATATGGTTGAAACGCTACCTTCATTTGTAAAATATACAAATGATATCTTAAAACAACTTGAGGACCTTACAATACCTATGGATGCCTATTTAGCCACTATAGATGTAGAGGCTTTATATTGCAGTATTCCTCATAAAGAAGGTATTGTAGCAACCAACTTCTTTTTACAGAGCAAAGGTACAAAATTGCAAAAATTCAATACATTTCTTATAGACTTACTAGACTATGTTCGTAAACATAACTATTTCATCTATAATGGGAACTGATACCAAACCAAAGGAACAGCTATGGGTACCCCATGCGCCCCAAGTTATGCCAACCTATAATTAGGTTGGTGGGAAGAGAAACTAATCTTCAATGAACTCCTTTTAGAATATACTGAATCAATACTTATGTGGAGGCGCTATATAGATGACATTGTATTAATATGGACAGGTACAAAAAATAAATTTGAAGAATTTATGGAAAAAATAAATGTTAATCCATTAGGCCTCAAATTCACCCACGAGATTAACGACTCAAGAATCACTTTTCTTGACTTAATAATCAAGAAAGATGAAGATGGCAGAATATCCTCAACTACATTTAGAAAAGACACTGCTACAAACACCATATTGAGATGGGAAAGCCAACACTTTGAAGAGAGGAATACCCAAAGGCCAATATCTTCGTATTAGAAGAAATTGCAGCACAGACGAAGAGTTCATAATAGAAGCAGAAAAATTGAAAAAAAGATTTAAAGAAAGAGGTTTCTCAAAAAACTGCCTCAAAGCAGCTTTCAAACATGCTTGGAATTGTAATAGAACTTTGCTTCTTCATGGAAGTAACTCTTCAAGAAATGTTTCAAATGATCTGAATCCCACCCGCTGCATAATGACCTTTGGGTATGACTCCCAAGTGATAAAGGAGTCAATTGCCAAATACTGGTATTTGTTGATAAGTGATGAAGATCTCACTGAGGTATTAACACCCAACATCTCAGTCACCTACAGTAGAGGAACAAACCTCAAAGATATCTTGGTACATAGTGCCTTCAAAGAGAAAGGAGCAAACACTACATGGCTTAAACCTCCATTAGGTTGTTTTAGATGTGGCAGATGCAAATACTGCAGTTACATCACACCTACAAAAATATTTGAACATCCAACAACAAAGACAAAATACAAAATCAAGGAGTTTTTCAACTGTTGTTCTACAGGTGTAGTTTATGTAGCAGTTTGCGTTTGCCACAAGATCTATGTTGGAAAAACTAGCCGCCAACTACAACGTAGAATAGGGGAACATGTCTTAAGCATTAAACATATGCTGGATACCCCTATTGCACGACATGTCAAACTTTACCACAAGAACCAAAGTAAAGTTCTGACTTTTTTTGCCATTGATAAAGTCACCATGAGTCATAAACAGGGAGATATTGACCGTAGACTCCTCCAATGTGAGGCCAAATGGATATACAAATTAAAGGCCCTCTCTCCTTGTGGCCTAAATGAAGGCTTCAACTATACGGCCTTCATCTAAGAATTGGGTCCTATTTTAATAAATGATTAAAGATTAAAAGTAATGAGGTCCATTTTCTAATACAACCATCTAGAGATAATATTGACATTATTTAAGCACAGGATAAATTATCCCTTCTTTTGGATTGTAGATAAAACTAGTGCCAGATACACAGGTATATTTAGCCACATATTTTATATTTATAGATTTCTCTTTTCTCTCTTTTTCCTATTCACAGATGTGTTTCACTTTAATTTTATTTTAGATAGATGTTTTTGGCTACATTTACTAATAGTTAGACCTTCACTTCTCTTCCACACTTTCTATATTGCTTAATTACATTATGGCCTGTCTCTTTCCATTATCCTTGCACTTAGTACCTCTCTATTATGATTGTTTCATAAACATTTTACTTTTGTCTTTCATTTGTATCTGATTCTTATTTATTTACATCTTATACTTACCATTTTTATATTATTTGCATTTTGCTGTTTTTTTCTTGCATTAAATGTATTCTCTATGACTATGCATGGTTGCTGTAGCAACCGCCGTATATAAATACCTCACTCGGACACTACTTCCGTGTTTGCCCTTTGAGAAAGACATCAGTTGTGCATCGAAACGCGTCAGGCGGGAGCGTCTCATGCGGTCCACTGTGACACGCATATAGACGCTGTTTGTTTCGGCTATGCTCTGTTCACCACGCGCTTGTCCAATATTAATCGCTCCAGTACCCTCTTTTAGTATAACATCTTCTCTCCCCTAATTCACTATAAGAAACTCCTTTTTTTTTTTTTTTAAACGTGTGTGTCTGTGGTAACTAAATGCCCTTAATAGGCCCAAACCAGTCTATACTGTAATAATAAAGGGGTAATACTATTTTCAAATACAATGTATACAATAGTCTCTGACTAACTGTGAAAGTGATGAGAGTTTAAAAGGAGATTGAATTAAGCGATTTAAAAACATACAAAAACATTTAAAAAAAAAACATACAAATGACTTTATTGAGCGATTAGAACAAGAACAAAAGCAAGCCTCAACTTTATATTTAAACTATCGAATTGCCCGTCAAAAAATGACTGCAATGAAATTGTAAGTTAGCTAATGCTGTTTGGTGTGTAGTACTGAAATATATAATACATTAATAAATGAATATACTTGACCTATTTTGAAGCATTGTGTTGAAGAGCTGCAATCTGTTTTGATGTTGCTGCAGCATCAGTGGTGTGGAGCTGCTGTGTAAGCGTGATGAATGTGTGCAGTGTAATAGTGTGCGTGCGCGAGAACAAACCGTTAGCGTAGTTGTGTACTTCCGCATTGGCATAAAATGGCGGGTAATGTGTGGTATGAGTCTTAGCAGAATATCCGTAGGTCGTTTGTGGTGTTTTGCAGGTTTCTTGTGGTGTTTTGCGTGTTTAGAGTGCTGTAGCCTTGTTTTCGTTTTGTTCTGCGGCCATTTTTTCTCTTGCTTAGCGAATTTTGTAGTGTTCAAACTGTCTTGTATGTTGTTTGCGTTGCAAGGTAAAGTTTGCGATGGTCGTAGTTGGTGTGGTGTGTTGTTTGCGTTGCGACGTAAAGTTTGCGAGGGTCGCAGTTGCTGGCAAGGAGCGCCTTCGGCGCTCCATGCCAGCAACTGAGGCCCTCGCTACGCGAGGTCCGCGGCTCACTTCGGCGCTCCATGCCAGCAACTGAGGCCCTCACCCGTAGCCCTCGCTATGCGAGGGCCGCGGGCTTGCTGCAAGGGCCGCGGACTCGCAACGCGAGCCCGCAAGTGTGAGCAACGGCTCTGGCTGGCTCGCCTGCTCACAACTATATATGTGACTAGCGACTTGCCCGTCAAAAAATGACGGCAATGAGATGTGTATGTTAGGAAAGTTGTTTAGTTATTAATATATATATGTGACAGTTGTATTGTGATATTAAAAGATGTTTAGTTTTGTAAAATGTTCTCTTGGTGAACAATAATTTGTAAAGCATTTTGTATTAACATTTGAATTTAATAATAGTGGAACTTGAAATTAATCATTATTGCAAACTTTAGGCAATGTTTTTTTAACATGCAATTTGTATATGAAGAATTGTTAACTTCAATATACATGAAAATTCGGAGGAAAGCAAACAGTAAAAACCCTTGTTGAAACGTACATAATTTTAACCTGAACTTTGTAATATATGTAAGTAAGAAACTTGAACATTTATTTTTTTAAACTTTAACTTTATTATTTGTGTCACTTTGTAACTTGACAAAACATTTGTATAACTTTGAACATGATACACAGTAACATAGTGAATACATTTTTTAACATAATTTTGTATTAAAAGTATTAACATTTGAATGTAAAAACATTTTAACTTTAAAGTAATCAATATTTTAAACTTGAGGCAATGGTTTTTTAACATGCAATTTCTATCCGAATAATTGTTAACTTCAATATACATTGAATGCAGAGGAAGGCAAACAGTGAAAACTCTCTTTAAAATGTACCCAATGAAATAAATTCCTTCCTGACCACATGAACTGTCAACAAACATCAATACAGGGAGTAATCTTAACATAACAGACAATATTAACATTGTGTCTTAAAACGTGGTTGAGCTGTTAACATGAACTTTGTAATATGTTGAAGTAAAGACCGTTAAAATATTGTTTTCCCAACTTGTAACATTAGAAACAGTAACATAGTTAATTAACATTTTAACATAATTATCACATATGTAGTTGCAAGGCAAGTGTTTTGTGAGGTGAATCATCCATAAAGAGTCTTTCCATAAATTATGACTGAAATTGTTTCTTGTTTATTATTTTTGAATGTTATTTAATTTGTTTTCCTTGTGTTTTCTTTCTTTACTGAAAAGTTATAGTACTTCATAGTAGACAATGTTTTTAGTAAAAATACGTCCATCTTCTAATAAATCACCTTGACTTTCATTCTTTTCAATGTAAACTTTAATAGCCTGTGGATTTTTGCACCGTGACAACGCAACGTACAATTGACCATGTGCAAATACTGATTCTTCCATGAAAATACCCACAGATTTGAAAGTTTGACCTTGTGATTTATTGATGGTCATGGCAAATGCCATAATAATGGGAAATTGTCTTCTTTGAAGTATAAAAGGGAGACTACTTTCACTTGGTGCTAAATCTATTCTTGGTATGAAAACTCTCTCTCCTTTATGGGTCCCAGTTAAAATTTCAGCATCTATGAAATGGTCCTTTAATTGTTGAACAATTAATCTTGTCCCAATACATAGGCCTTTTTTGGGGTTCATATTTCGCAGTAACATAATAATTGCACCTTTCTTTAGCTGTCACAATCACATTTAAATGAGGCCCTCGGCCATTAAAGATATATAGGTCCTCATTCAATTGCAATTTTGCCAATTGAAGAGGGCTCTATATAAGCACATAACATATTTTGTTGACGGGAGTATTTAGTTAGTGAAGACCTTGATTTTCGATAGAAGTTCAGTAACTAAAAAGTTCTGTATAAAAAATTTGTTATGTGCTTATATAGAGCCCTATTCAATTGGCCAACTCACAATTGAATGAGGCTCATAGTTTGTTTCTTTTTTTATACTTAATACTTTACCTTGATTGAAGTGTCAAATGACAGAGGGTCCCCTCCTGCCAATCTTAATCCGCCGGTCTTCTTGTAGTGTCTGTTTGAAAAAGAAAGTGAAATGGTTAATTGTATATTTCTTATTTTTTATTTAGCAAAGCATGGCCTTTTCAGCATATAATGTTTTGTTCTATCTTACCTGTTCTTCTTTGTTGGTGTTCTTTAAAAGGGATTGTGCTTCACAATGCACGGTGCAAATTGTTGAGTGACGCTGTTGATGCAGAGTCTGAATATTAAAAGAAGTAGAAAGATTGAGTTTTAGGTAATATATTGATTTGCACTAAATTAATGTCATTTAATTATACTTCTGTAATTATTTTCAATTAACATTATTTTTTGGGGGGGTCTACACACATATGTCACATACATGAAGCCCATTTTCAGAGTTCAATGTAATTTTTTTCTGTGCGTGTGACATATCACTATACATGAATCATATTTTAATTGTTAAATGAACCTTATTTTTTGTTTTTGCCAAGACACATAAATGTGTGTGTGACATGTCACTATACATGATACACATATATGTGCGTGTCACATATCAGTATACATGACTCATATTTTAATATTACAATTTTTTTTTTTGTAATGTCATTTAAATGTAGTTGTTTAATTAGTTTGTTTTAAGATCATTTTGTTGCAGGGGCAATACACATAAATGTGCAGGGGCAATACACATTAATGTGCGTGTGACATGTCACTACATAAATCACATTTTTTTGTTGTTAAATGAACCTTATTTTTTTTGTGGGCCTACACACATAAATGTGTGTGTGACATGTGACTATACATGATAGACATAAATGTGCATGTGACATGTGACTATACATGATAGACATAAATGTGCGTATGACATGTCACTACATAAATCACATTTTCATAGTTCTTTTTTTTTTTGTGGTGTCTTTATAATAAAATGTAATATATTATAGCTTACCTCTCAGTTGTAATTTGCACAATGTAAAGTAGTAAATTAGGAAACAATTGTCTTCTGAAGTAAGAGCAGCAGTTAACTCTGAAGTCACTCTGTTCATCACCTGAGTACAAATGTAGAAATTTCTGGAAATTAGGCAGTATTTATAACCTTGTAGAAATTTCTGGAAAGTAGGCAGTATGTTTTTAAACTTTCAAGTGCCTCAGAACGTTATAACGCAATACG
This sequence comes from Discoglossus pictus, assembly GCA_027410445.1. NCBI lineage: Eukaryota > Metazoa > Chordata > Amphibia > Anura > Alytidae > Discoglossus > Discoglossus pictus. The sequence goes on from CM050163.1 coordinate 261,907,777, forward strand.
CATGAGCTATTTGCGTTCCAGCTTACAGTTTGCGTTCCATCCGCCATTTTGTGCGTAGTAGTGTTCAAAATGGTGTTTAACTGTGACTGTGGTACGTTCCGCATAGTATGGGTTTCATTTTTCCGAGTTACTGCAGTGTAGTTACGTCTGAAGCCTCGTTTTCGTTTTGTTTGGCGGCCATTTTTTCTGTCGCTTAGCCGATTTTCGGCCGTTTTAAACTCATTTTTTTAACTTAAATGGACGTGTAAATGAACTTTTCGAGGTGCCTGATGCCCCCCCTTGCTGTAAGTAAGCTTTTTATGTGTTCGTTGTGTTTATTTCTTGTGTTTGTGATGTTTTGATGCGCAGCGTTTGTAATGGGTCTTTCGCGGCCGTATTTTTTTCCGATGCGGCCGTATTTTGTTGCGATGTTGCCGTATTTTTTTGCGATATATGCAGTTAGCTTTTACGTGTACGACGCAGTGTATTTGTTTCTAAGTCGTGAGTATGTGTGTTAAGAGCGTGTGAAGGGCCTTTTTTGCTGTTTTTTTGTTAAGTCTTGCTTGTGCTTGGGTGTAAGCGGGTGTGAGGGGCCTTTGATTTTTTTTTGTTATAAAGTCGTGTGTGTGTATGTGTGTGAACACAGCCGACGTTGGGATGCTCCCACCACCGCAAATGCGGACCCTCGCTTCGCGAAGATCCGCATTTGCGGGGACGTTGTTGGGTTTTTGTTGGCTGGGGGGTTGGGTTTATTTTGTTAAAAAGTCGTGTGTGTGTATGTGTGTGTTAACGCAGCCGACGTTGAGCCTCCACGTTGAGAGAGAGCGAGAAGGGGAGGAGGGGGAGCGAGAAGGAGAGGGGAGGGAGAGCGAGAAGGAAAGGGGAGGGAGAGCGAGAAGGAGAGGGGAGGAAGAGCGAGAAGGAGAGGGGAGAAGGGGGGAGAGAAGGGGAGAAGGGGGAGAGAAGGAGAGAAGGGGAGGAGAAGGGGCAGAGAAGTGGAGGAGAGGGGGCAGAGAAGGGGAGGAGAGGGGGCAGAGAAGGGGAGAAGAGGGGGCAGAGAAGGGGAGGAGAGGGGGAGGAGAGGGTGGTAGAGAAAGGGGGGGGTGAGTGGGAGGGAGAGGGAAAGAGAGAAGGGGAGGGAAGGGGAATGAGAAGGGGAGGGAGGGGGAGAGAAGGGGAGGAGACGGGGGAGAGAAGGTGAGGAGAGGGGGCAGAGAAGGGGAGAAGAGGGGGCAGAGAAGGGGAGGAGGGGGGGAGGAGAGGGTGGGAGAGAAGGGGAGGGGTGAGTGGGAGGGAGAGAGGAAGAGAGAAGGGGAGGGAAGGGGAATGAGAAGGGGAGAGAGGCGGATAGAAGGGGAGGAGAGGGGGGAGAGAAGGGGAGGAGAGGGGGAGAGAAGGGAAGGAGAGGGGGCAGAGAAGGGGAGGAAAGGGTGGGAGGGAAGGGGAGGAGACGGGGGGAGAGAAGGGGAGGAGAGGGGGAGAGAAGAAGAGGGAGGGGGGGTGAGGGGGGGAGAGAGAAGGAGAGGAGAAGAAAAGGGGGGAGAGAAATGGAGGAGAGAAGGGGAAGAGAAGGGGAGAGAAGGGGTAGAGAAGTGGTGGAGAGGGGGAAGAGAAGGGGAGGAGAGGGGGCAGAGAAGGGGAGGAGAGGGGGCAGAGAAGGGGAGGAGAAGGGCAGAGAAGGGGAGGAGAGGGGGCAGAGAAGGGGAGTAGAGGTAGGAAGAAAAGGATGGGAGAGAAGGGAAGGAGAGAAGGGGAGGGGGGAGTGGGAGGGAGAGGGGAAGAGAGAAGGGGAGGGAGGGGGAATGAGAAGGGGAGGGAGGGAGGGGGGTGAGAAGGGGAGGGGGGGATGAGAAGGGGAGGGGGGATAGGGGGAACAAAGGGGCAGAGAAGGGGAGGAGAGGGGGCAGAGAAGGGAAGGAGAGAGGGCAGAGAAGGGGAGGAGAGGGTGGGAGAGAAGGGGAGAAGAGGAGGGAGAGAATAAGAGGGAGGGGGAGTGAGGGGAGGGAGAGAGAAGGAGAGGAGAAGAAAAGGGGGGAGAGAAAGGGAGGAGAGAAAGGGAGGAGAGAAGGGGAAGAGAGGGGAAGAGAAGGGGCAGAGAGGGGGGAGAAGGAGTGTGGAGGTTAATAGAAGGAGTGTGGGGGGAGATAGATGGGATAGAGGAGGGGGAGAAGATAGGGGAGATATGAGTTGGGTTAGGAGGATTTAAGGTAAAAAGAGAAGAGGTGAGAGGGGTAAAAGTCAGAAAGGGAGAGGGTAGTGTGAGGAGAGTGGGCCAAGATATAGGGTGAGAGACACGGGCGGAGCTATCCCCGGTGCAGCCCTTTATCTCCTGGGGGGCCCCAGTCTCAGCCTCCCCCCAGGCCATATCCCGACAGCCCTCGTCCCCTGACCATCCTAAGGGCGTCCTTCCTGCTGCCTGTCTTCCACAGTGCAAACAGGACCCCTGGGGGAGGAGCCAGGCTCAGAGGGAGGCACACTCACACACCAGGGATGGAGGGAGGGTCAGACACACAGACAGGGAACAGGAGCACACTCACACACCAGGGATGGATGGAGGGACAGACACATGGGGCCTCATTCTATTAGCGGCCGCAGCCGTTGCGGGGCCGCAAGGACCGGCCGCAAGCTAATCGGCTATTCTATTCCCTTACGGACGGGGGCTCCGGCAGGCTTGCGGCCGGTGCCTTGCTATCTCTTGCGGCCGCTCGCGCCAGAGGAAAGCCTTTGATCTAAAACGGCTGCAAGAGTTTCGGCCGTAAGAAATTCCTATTTGCAATTCAATAGCTCCGGGAACCCTCTCTGCAAGGCTAAAAACTAACCGCAGCTTACTTGCAGGAAAGAGGTCCCGCTAGCACCAATTAAGCACATAAAATAGCTCAAATAAAGCCATCCTGCACTTTGAGAAGACTATAAAGGGATTTTAGGTGTTAGAAAAAATAGCACATAATTATCCTATACTCAAATCCGTAAAATATTTTATTTTTAATTTCCGTAAAATATCCATGTAAAAAGTCCAGAGTGCTTGGAGCACTTCAGACCCGCCCATGCCGCAGCCGGAAAATAAACAGTTAATTCGAACTCGGGTTTGGGCTGATGTGCAAGCTTGAGAGGGGGTTACTTTTAATCCTCATGTCCCCCAATATGATCCCTAGCATTTACAGAGCTGTCCAGTGCAGGCTTGAATTTATTTTTGCGTTTTTAGATTTCTGAGATTACGGCCGGTTCCAAGATATGCGGCCGGCCGTAAGAGGAGATCCTTGCGGGGCCGTATAATAGAATCGCGAGTTAACAGAACCCCCGCAAGGAATCGCAGCCTTACGGCCGATTTACGGCCGGTAATAGAATGAGGCCCATAGACAGGGAACGGGAGCACACTCTCACACCTTTGCGAGGGCCTCAGTTGCTGGCGAAGGCGCTCGCGCAGAGGGCCTCAGTTGCTGGCATGAAGACATCACATATATAGTTGTGAGCAGGCGATGTCCGCGGGCTCGCTATGTGACCCCGCAAGCGTGAGCAACGGCCCGTACGCTCACAACTATATATGTGATAAAACCAACAGCTCTTAAGATATTGATTATCCTACAAAATTTGGGCCATCTTGGCCTCATGGAAGGCTCTGTTTTTATTACACCCCTCCTATTTTTGTTTTTAACATTTTAATTGTCGTTGTGAGGTACAAGTACCTAATAAATAATTAAATATATGTATGTAATTTTATTCCCAATTATACTATATGTAATTTATGGTAATACCATTAATAGAGTGAAAAGCTCTTGGGATCTCGAAAATCCATTACTTTCAAGTATGCTATAAGCCCCCAAATATAATTGAAAGGGAAGAAATGCAGTTATTGTTACTGATTGTAAATGCACATTCTCATGGGCAAGTTCTAAAAATGGGAGATTTTAATTACTGTGAAATAAACTGCATAAATTAAACCAGCAGTTCAACTAAGGGGAGCTGGTTCTTGAGTACACTCAGGGTTCATTATCTGGCCCAGGTTATATTGGATTTAGTAATCACAAATAATATTGATATTGTAACAAACATTGAAATAGGGCAACCTTTGGGAAACAGTGATCACAACACGGTCTCATTTGAGATTGAATTAAAAAAAAAAACGTTAATTTTAAAGTGGCAGATTTTAACGGTCTAAAGGCAGCAATACAAAGTATATATAGACTAGGACAAAGAATTGAGGGATAAAAATACGCAACATACAGTGCCTTGCAAAAGTATTCACCACCCTTGGCATTTTTCATGTTTTGTTGCCTCACAACCTGGAATTAACATGGAATGTTTGAGGATTTGCATAATTTAATTTACAAAACATGCCCACAACTTGGAAGATTTTTTTTTTTTTGTGAAGCAGACAACAAATAGGACAAAATAACAGAAAAGTCAATGTGCATAACTATTCACCCCTCTACTTTGTAGAGCCACCTTTTGAGGCAATCACAGGTCCAAGTTGCTTTGGATAAGTCTCTATGAGCTTGCCACATCTTACCAATGGGATTTTTGCCCATTCCTCTTTGCAAAACTGCTCCAGCTCCTTTGGATGGTTTGCGCTTGTGAACAGCAATCTTTAAGTCTAACTAGAGATTTTCTATTGGACTGAGGTCTGTGCTTTGACTAGGCCATTCCAACACATTTACATGTTTCCTCTTAAACCACTCAAGTGTTGCTTTAGCAGTGTGTTTAGGGAATTGTTCTGCTGGAAGGTGAACCTCCGTCCTAGCCTCAAATCACGCACAGAGTGGTACAGGTTTTGCTCAAGAATATCCCTGTATTTAGCATCATCCATATTTCCCTCAACTCTTACCAGTTTCCCAGTCCCGGCTGCTGAAAAAACCTCCCCACAGCACGATGCTGCCACCACCATGTTTCACTGTGGGGATGGTGTTCTTTGAGTGATGTGATGTGTTGGGTTTGCGCCAGACATAGCTTTTTCTTTGATGGCCGAAAAGTTAATTTTTAGTCTCATCCAACCAGAGCACCTTCCTCCATACACTCTGCAGCTCCTCCAGGGTTACCTTAGGTCTCTGTGCTGCCTCTCTGATTAATGCCCTCCTTGCCCGGTCCGTGAGTTTTGGTGGGGGGCCATCTCTTGGCAGGTTTGCTGTTGTGTCATGTTCTTTCCATTTGGTTATGATATATTTGACGGTGATCCTGGGGATCATCAAAGATTTGGATATTTTTTTATAACCTAACCCTGACTTGTACTTCTCAACAACATTGTCCCTTACTTGTTTGGAGAGTTCCTTCATGGTAATGTTTGCTTAGTGGTGCCTCTTGCTTAGATGTTGCAGCCTCTGGGGTCTTTCAAAAAAGTGTGTATATGTAGTGACAGATCATGTGACACTTAGATTGCACACAGGTGGACATCATTTCACTAATTATGTGATTTTTGAAGTTAATTGGTTGCACCAGAGCTTGTTATGGGCTACATAACAAAGGGGCTGATTACATACGCACATGCCAATTTTTTTCTATTTCTAAAAAATAGTTTTATGTATATATTTTTCTCATTTCACTTCACCAACTTAGACTATTGTGTTCAGATCCATCACATAAAATTCAGATTAACAAAACATTAAACTTAAGGCTGTAATGTAACAAAATAGGTAAAAAGTCAAGGGGGGGTGATTACGTTTTCAAGGCACTGTAAATGGACAACATTTAAATCCTTACTAAGTATACATACTCATCACCATATACCATAGAGGAATAAAAGTAAAAGGAGTAAACCACATCCCATGTTTCTTAACAATGATTTAAAGATCAAGATACAGAGTAAAAAACAGGCATTTAAATGATACAAACACTAGGGGACAGAGACTGCCTTACGTCTTAGCTATTAGATTGCTTAAGATAGAAAAGGAAAAATTAGTAACAAAGGAGACTAAGACTAACACTAAAATATTTTTTTAATATATTAATGGGAAGAAGGCAAGGAAAGAAAGCTATAGGGATATTACAATGTGAAACAGGACGTCTGATAATTAGTGACCAGGAAAAGAAAATGTGAATTAGCAGCATATAAACTTTAAATTATCAATGTTGAAGCTACTGGCTCATCCTGGATTCAGTTTTCTTTGGAGAAAAAACAGTGTTGTAGTGAATCAGAGCGTGGAAAAGGGGTCCAGCATGAAAAAAAGCATTATAGCAGGGTTTAGCATTAAAAGGGGTCTGGCAGGAAAAACAGCTCAATTGTGAATCAGCTCTAAACAGATTAGCTTTAAGTTGGTTATACCTGTATATCATAAAAATCAGATTCTCAAATTACATACATAGTTCCATAGTAATTAAGGTTGAAAAAAGACTTTCAGTCCATCAAGTTCAACCTGTTAAGATCTCCTCTGATCTGCAATATCATTAATTAGTTGTTAAATAAGTTCAACCTTTTTAGATCTCTTTTGATCTTTTTAATATGTGGACTATTTATTATTCATTATGAATTGTTCCAGAGGAAGGCAAACAGAAAAAAAAAACCCCATTGAAACTTTGCCAATTGTCTCATAAGGGGAAAAAAAGCAAAATTCCTTCCTGACTCCAGAAACTGGCGATCAAATTTCTCCCTGGATCAATATTCCTTCGCTAGTTATCTAGGATAGCCTTGAATGCCCTCTTTATTCAAAAATATATCTAACCCCTTTTTGAAGTTGTCTATTGAATTCGCTTCAGTTTAACCGTTTAACCACCCTAACTGTGAAGAACCCTTCTCTTTCTTTAAGGTGAATTTTTTTTTCCTCTAACCTCAAAGGATGTCCTCTTGTCAGTTGAAAATCTCTTGCTACAAAAAGTTCACTTGACAAAGCCTTATATTGACCCTGGATGTATTTAAATAAGGTAATCATATCCCCTCATAGACGCCTTTTTTCTAGCTAAAATAAGTTTAATTTAGTCTTTCTTCATAACTTAGCCCCTCCATTCCCCTTATTAGTTTTGTAGCCCTTCTCTGTACTTTTTCCAGCTCTAAAATTTCCTTTTTATGAAGTGGTGCCCAAAATTGTACTCCATATTCCAAATGAGGGCGTACTAGGGATTTGTATACTGGTAGAATTATATTTGCTTCCCTTGCTTCTATACCCTTCTTACATGCTAATATTTTACTTGCCTTTGCAGCTGCTGCTTGGCATTGAGCACTGCTACCTAGGTGGTTGTCCACTAGTACTCCCAAATCCCTTTCAATATCTGATACCCCTAGATTAGCTCCATTAAGATTATAAATTGCATGGCTATTTTTCCTTCCCAAATGCATAACCTTACATTTATTTGTATTAAATCTCTTCTGCCATTTCGCCGCCCATTTCTCTAATTTATGCAAATCCCTTTGTAGGGAAAGTACATCATTATCTGATTTTATTACCTTGCACAACTTGGAGATACTACTTTCGAGTCCTACTTCTACGTCATTAATAAATATGTTAAAAAGGAGAGGACCTAATAATGAACCTTGAGAAACCCCACTTATCACATTAGTCCAATCGGAGTATGTTCCATTTAAAACAACCCTTTGCTTCCTGTCTTTTAGCCAGCTCTCGGACCATGAGCAGATATTTACTGCAATTCCTGTATCCCTTAGTTTGCTCACTAGTATTCCATGTGGCACTGTATCAAATGCCTTTGAAAAATTCAAAAAGACTACATCCACTGAGTTGCCTTGATCCAGGTTCCTACTAACCTCCTCATAGAAACACAGGGCCTCATTCTATTATCGGCGTTAGGAGATGCGGGGCCGCAAGGACCGTCCGCAGGCTATTTGCCTATTCTATTCCCTTCCGGCCAGGGACTCCGGCAGGCTTGCGGCTGTCGCCTTGTTATCCCTTGCGGCCGCACGCGCCGGAGGAAAGCCTTTGATCTTAAACGGCCGCAAGAGTTTCGGCCGCAAGAAAGCCCCGGTTGGGATTCAATTGCTCCGGGAACCCTCTCTGCAAGGCTAAAACCCAGCAGCAGCTTACTTGCAGCAAAAAGGTCCCGCAGGCACACAATTAAGCACATAATAAAGCCATCCTGCACTCTGAGGAGACTATAAAGTGATTGTAGGTGTTAGCATTCATAGCACAACATTCCCCTACACTCAAATCCGTAAATAATTTTTATTTTAATTTATGTCAAATATCCGTGGAAAAAGTCCAGAGGGCTTGGAGCACCTCAGACCCGCCCACGCTGCGGCCGGAAAATAAACAGTTAATGAAATCTCGGATTTGGGCTGATGTGCAAGCTTGAGAGGGGGTTGCTATTAATCCTCATGTCCCCCATTATGATCCCTAGCATTTACAGAGCTTTACAGTGCCGTCTTGAATTTATTTTTGCTTTTAAATATTTCTGAGCTTACGGCCGGTTGCAAGATATGCGGCCGGCCGTAAGGGGATATCCTTGCGGCGCCGTCTATTTGAATTGCAAGGTAACGGGAGCCCTGCAAGGAATCGCAGCTTTGCGGACGATTTACGGCCGATAATAGAATGAGGGCCTAATTATATTGGTCTGACACGACCTATCCTTCATAAATCTGTGTTGACTCCTACCTATGATCTTGTTCAAATAGACATATTCTTGTATTCTTTCCCTTATTAACCCTTCTAAAAGCTTCCCAACTACACAGGTGAGGCTCATTGGTCTATAATTCCCCGGATTTGCTCTTGATCCCTTCTTAAATATAGGTATCGCCTCTGCTTTTCTCCAGTCATCCGGTAGAGACCCTGTAGTGAGTGAGTCTTGAAAGATTAGATATAATGGTTTGGCTATTACAGAACCCAGCTCCCTCAGTACCCTTGGGGCTTTAATAACAGTTATTTTCTCCAATCTCTTTTGGATTTCTTCCTGCGTTAACCAATTATTTAGTGATGGTAGTGTAGTGTACCAACCACTGGTACCTCCCTTGTGTATACCAACGAAAAGAACCTATTTAGCTCATCTGCCTTTTCCTGGTCACTAATTATTAGATGGCCTGTGTCATATTGTAATGTTCCTATAGCTTCCTTCCTCGCCTTCTTCCCATTAATATATTTAAAAAATATTTTAGGGTTAGTCTTACTTTCCTTTGCAACTGACTTCTCATTTTCTATTTTAGCCATTCTAATAGCCCTTTTGCAAGCCTTATTGATTTCCTTATAGTCATATAAAGCTGCCTCTGTTCCCTCCTTCTTGTATAATTTAAATGTATGTTTCTTTTTCCTCATCATGATCTTTAAGTCATTGTTAAGCTACATGGGATATGATTTACTCCTATTCATTTTATTTCCACATGGTACATGCCGATAAGTATGTTTATTTTGTAAGGATTTGAATGTTGTCCATTTATTTTCAGTATTTTTCCCTGTAATTTATTTGTCCGAGTTTATATGTAGTATTGCTGCCCTTAGCCCATTAAAGTTAGCCCTTTTAAAATTTAGAGGTTTTTGTTGGCCCCTTACAACTCTGTTTTTTGCATTCAATCTCAAATGATACTGTTTTGTGATCACTGTTCCCCAAGGGTTCCCCTATTTTAACATTTGATATTATATCAATATTACTTGTGATAACTAAATCCAAGATGGCCCCATTTCTAGTAGGTTCTTGTATTACCTGGGCCAGATAATGATCCCCGAGTGTACTCAAGAACCTGCTCCCCTTAGCTGAGCTGCTTGTCTCATTTATCCAGTTTATTTCAGGGTAATTAAAGTCTCCCATTATTAGAACTTGCCCATGGTTAGCTGCATTTCCAATCTGTAACAATGGTTATATTTTCTCACTTTCAGCTATATTTGGGGGTTTATAACATACTCCCACCAATATGCGTTTAGAATTAGCTCCTCCACTGTTTAGCTCAACCAAAAAAAAAAAAAAGATTCAATGATGCTGTTAGTTCCAGCATAAATATCTTCTCTGACTATAGGGTTAAATTCAGGCTTAACATACAGACAGATCCCTCCTACTCTTTTACCATTTATAACCATCCAGATTAACAGTCCAGTCATGAGATTCATCCCACCATGTTTCAGTAATGCCTATTAAGCCCCATATTTCTTGTACAGCTAATAATTCTAGCTCGTCCATTTTCCCACACAAACTTCTTGCATTAGCAAGCATACACTTTATATTGCTATGGCTCTGCCGTTGTGAAGTATTTGCCACTGTATTTGAGCCCCCTATTAATACATCCCTTCTGTCTATTGTAACCCTCCCCTCTTCTCCTCCCCAATGGGTAACTAATTCATTCCTTAGCCTCTCTACCCTATTTACCCCAATACTTCTATATAGCCCCCCCCCACCTACAAGTTTAAAAACTCCCCCAGCCGTTCTACCATCCTATCCCCTAGCACAAAAGCTCCCTCATCATTAAGGTGCAATCCATCCCTGCTATAGAGATTGTACCCAAGTGAGAAGTCAGCCCAGTGCTCTAAAAACCCAATATACATATTACACTCTATGGGGATAGTTGCACAATGTTTTATATAAAAACATAATTTTAGTAAAATTAACTCATTAAATCCTTTATCTCGTCAATATTTCACAAAAAAAATATTTTTTACATCTGCTTCAGGATTTGGCTAAATCTGGTGAAAAAATGCAAAAACACCCGAGACCACAGCACCCTAGGTCTGAAGGCAATAAACATCAACACAACTTCCTTATTGACTTCTTTATTTCCCATTATTAGATTTTATTAAGAAAGAAAAGTGAATTACCAGCAAATACATTCAAAATGACTGCCACTAATTCACTTACCGAACACCAACTGACAGAACTAATCTATATTTTTAACTAATATTTTATTTTTCCCTCATCTACCAACATGGTGCTACCCACTAACACTACCCACTATTCAATATTATATCAGATAATGATGTACTTTCCATCCAAAGGGATTTACATAAATTACAGGAATGGGCATCTAAATGGCAGATAAGATTGAATACAAATAAATGTAAAGTTATGCATCTGGGAAGGAAAAATAGCCATGCAATTTATAATCTTAATGGAGAAAATCTAGGGGTATCTGATATTGAAAGGGATTTGGGAGTACTTGTGGACAACCATATAGGTAGCAGTGCTCAATGCCAAGCAGCAGCTGCAATGGCAAGTAAAATATTAGCATGTATTAAGAATGATATAGAAGCAAGGGAAGCAGATATAATTATGTCACTGTACAAATCCCTTGTACATCCTCATTTCGAATATGGAGTACAATTTTGGGCACCACTTCATAAAAAGGACATTTTAGAACTGGAAAAAGTACAGAGAAGGACAACAAAACTAATAAGGGGAATGGAGGGCCTACATTATGAAGAAAGACTAACCAAATTAAACTTATTTTCCCTAGAAAAAATGTGTCTACAAGGGGATATGATTACCTTATTTAAATACATCCAGGGTCAATATCATGCTTTGTCAAGTGAACTTTTTGCACCAAGAGATTTTCAACTGACAATTCCTTGAGGTTAGAGGGAAAAAATATTTCACCTTAAAGAAAGAAAAGGGTTCTTCACAATTAGGGTGGTTAAACTGTGGAATTCTCTATCAAAAGAGGTGGTGACAGTGAATTCAATAGATAACTTTAAAAGGGTGTTGGTTATTTTTTTGATTAAATGGGGCATTCAAGGTTATCTTAGATAACTAGCGAAGGAATATTGATCCAGGGAGAAATTTGATCGCCAGTCTCTGGGGTCAGGAAGGAATTTAGCTTTTTCCCCTTATGAGACAAATGGCAAACTTTCAATGTTTTTTTTTTTTTCTGTTTGCCTTCCTTTGGGTCAATTACATTTTTTTACCAAATAGTTCACATATTAAAAGGATCAGAAGAGATCTAAATAGTTGAACTTGATGGACTAATGGTCTAACTTTATTCAACCTCAAATACTATCAGCAATAAATGCTTTAGGGGGTGCCAAAGTATAGGGGATCATATACACACATGGTGGTCATGTCCATCCGTTCAGAAAATTTGGGGGCAATTAGCCCAATTAGCCTCCGCACTTTTCCACAAGGCAGTTACGCCCTCAATGGAGTCTTGTTTGCTAGGGATTCGTGTTACGGATTTATCTAAAACGCAGAATAAACTATACCAATTAATGGCGTTAGCTACTAAGACACACATAGCCAGGAGTTGGAAGAAAGAGACTCTTAACTTTACGGAGGTGATTGGTAACATCAATCATTTACTTATAAATGAGCGGTTAACTTATGTCATACTAGACGACATTACCCAATTCCAAGCAATTTGGGATCCCTGGTTGGCTTCTTCATTCAGTATTCCCTTAGTATGACAACATATCATATCATACAATCTCTACACTTTGGCAAAGGAGACCTGGTGGAGGAGCTGGAGGCGAGGGGGGGGTCCGGAAATCTACTGACGGAGCGGTGGAGGTGGGTGTTGGCTGTACTGGGATGTCTTCAACGAGGTATGTGTTGAGTGCTCTTAGGGGTGGATATACTAGATTAAGCTCTATACTTTATGTGAAGATAGCAGTGTAATGGTCTAGCTAATTATTCTGATAATTATAGCATTCTCTTTTTTATTTGTGCTCATTGGACGTTTTATATTGTGTTGTTGTTCTCTTTTTCTTTTCTGATTTTTTATTTTTATTATTTATTTTTATTTTTATTTTTATTTTATTTTTGTCTCTCTTTTCATTCTGTTATGTTATTTCCATTGAAATGTTAACTGTGACTCATGTAACCTTAATAACTAAAAAAGGAAAAATGGAAGGCCTAGTCAGTCTATGATGGGAAAAAATTGTATTGTACATGTTAGTATATCTTAACTGACTAATTACAGTTGTGTTAAATGTTTTATTGTGCATTTGCCTTCTAATAAAAGACTATTAAAAAAAAAAAAAAAAAAAAAATACTATCAGCCTTATTAAATTGCGATTCAGTAAATTTAAAAGGGCTCTTTTTAAGCACACAGCATATTTTTTTTACAGAAGTTTTTAGTTAGTGAACATCTATCCAAAAGCAAGGTCTTCACTAACTAAAAATTTCTGTAAATAAAATAGGCTGTGTGCTTATATAGAGCCCTTTTAAAAGTACTGAATCACAATTTAATAAGGCTGTATGTAACTATGTAAGCAATGATGGAATGGCTCAGGCAGTGTTACTCCCTTGGTCACATGTGAACATCAGAGCAATACAGTGTAACATGATCTATGTGCTAGGGTAAGATAAGGTAAGATATTCGTGCCTGTGATTACTTATGAGTACTCACCCAGAAGCCACCCAGAAGAACATTGCCCAGACTGGAAGTAATGATAGGTGGAGGATTGACACAGGATATGGGCATCTTGAGCACTTCCAGGGAAGCCTGCAAACACACTTTGGCCCTCATTCTATTATCGGCCGTAAATCAGTCGCAAAGCTGCGATTCCTTGCGGGGCTCCCGTTACCTTGCAATTCAAATAGACGGCGCCGCAAGGATATCCCCTTACGGCCGGCCGCATATCTTGCAACCGGCCGTAAGCTCAGAAATCTTTAAAAGCAAATATAAATTCAAGACGGCACTGTAAAGCTCTGTAAATGCTAGGGATCATAATGGGGGACATGAGGATTCATAGCAACCCTCTCTCAAGCTTGCACATCAGCCCAAATCCGAGATTTCATTAACTGTTTATTTTCCGGCTGCAGCGTGCGCGGGTCTGAGGTGCTCCAAGCCCTCTGGACTTTTTCCACGGATATTTGACATAAATTAAAATAAAAATTATTTACGGATTTGAGTGTAGGGGAATGTTGTGCTATGAATGCTAACACCTACAATCACTTTATAGTCTCCTCAGAGTGCAGGATGGCTTTATTATGTGCTTAATTGTGTGCCTGCAGGACCTTTTTGCTGCAAGTAAGCTGCTGCTGGGTTTTAGCCTTGCAGAGAGGGTTCCCGGAGCAATTGAATCCCAACCGGGGCTTTCTTGCGGCCGAAACTCTTGCGGCCGTTTAAGATCAAAGGCTTTCCTCCGGCGCGTGCGGCCGCAAGGGATAACAAGGCGCCGGCCGCAAGCCTGCCGGAGTCCCCGGCCGGAAGGGAATAGAAGAGGCAAATAGCCTGCGGACGGTCCTTGCGGCCCCGCATCTCCTACGGCCGATAATAGAATGAGGCCCTTTGTTTGTGCATGTT